>JAIUCV010002840.1:0-40708 GCA_026724425.1 Erythrophleum ivorense | reverse complement strand
TCTCTCATTCAATCATACATATATAGCATGCAAATAAGTCTCATTGTGCATGTATGGCATGTTAGCATATAAAATCATGATGAAAGCATTTAAAACATGTAAATTGGCCATGCATAAAGGAAAAACATTCTCAACATGTGAGTAGGCCATACATAACATTTAGAAGCTTGCTAAGTACTTGGATTAGCCTCACCCACTCACTTGTGGCTTTTGGACTTGCCTCACCCATTCTTAAGAGGTCCTTAGACTCAACCCTTACTCTTTGGGAGCCAACCTCACTTTTGGGAGACTCTTTACTCTTGTCTCAACCAACTTAAGGGTTTGGCTCATCCTCACCTTGGCTATAGGGTTATTGGCTTTTTCATTTCTTAAGCAAACCACAACAAATCACATAAATCATCATTTCACTTCATAACATATCATCATGCTAACACACTTCTCATAACTCATATCATACATACATACAAGTAAGACAATGTAAACACACAATTATGCATGAAAGAAGGTGGAGAGAACTACCTGGTTAGCTATTCACTACTTCCTCTTTCACTTGTCTCCTCCCTTGTGGGTTTCACAACCACTTCTAGATGGGGGAACTTCTCTTGAGCCTAATCACACAAGAAGCATGGAATTAATTCCTTAACACTTAATTCATAAGCTAGGGATCTCTTCTTATCAACCCTACTGAGCTTCTCAAACTAGGTTTCTTTCTCTCACTAGAACCCATTAGCTATCCTCTCTCTTTTCTCAAACTCTCAAGCTCTTAAGAAGGAAAGCAAGAAAGAGAAGACTACATGACTTCTAACCTCCCTCAAGAGTGGTTTCCCACTCTCCCTCTTCTGAACCAAGCTCAAGACCTAATTATTTTGGAAACCAAAACCGTGGAAAGAGAGGGTAAGGGGAGAAGGGCAACATGTAAAGAGAAAAGCTATGAGAATCCTTACCTTTCTTGTCCTTTCTTCTTCTCCTCAGCTTCTCTCTCTCTCCTCCGCCCTTTTCTCTCTCCTAAAGCGAGCTTGAGTCGGTTAGAAGAAGAAAGAAGAGATTTGGAAGCTTTTAAAAAGTCAAATTCTTTTTTTCTCGCTTTTCTGGACCGCTCTCGCTATAGCGAGCCATTGCCCTCGCTACGGCGAGCTCGTGTCTGTTCCAGACCTCTGCCTTCGCTATGACGTCGCTACGGCGAGCAACTCCCTGGTTTTTGTATAGAATGCCCGCACTCGCTATAGCTAGAAGCATTTTCGCTATGGCGATAGGGCATTCTCGCTATGGCGAGGCCATTTCTCGCTATGGCGAACTCGAGAATTCGCTATAGCCGGGCTGTGGCGAAAAGACTTAGAATTTTCAGCCCTTGGAGATTTTTCAGCTTTTCTCTTTTTTTTTCCTTCTTTTTTTTTTCTTGGTTGTTACAGAAGGTCTGAAGAAACCTCAAAAGATGGACTTAACTACCGACTCTGTCATTGACAAACCTAGAGTTAAATGAATTGAGGATGACATTAACATAGTTTAATCAACCATCATGCCAGGAATATCATTGTGTGCTCCATTAGCGAACTAGAATACGATAAAATATCAAGTTACAAAAAAGCTAAAGAAATATGAGAGAAACTTATTGTGACACATGAAGAAACCTTCAAGGTCAAAGAAAGCAATATGAATATGCTTGTTTATGAGTTTGAACTATTCCACATAAAAGAAGGCGAAAGCATTGAAGAAATGTACAATCGATTTGCTAAATTGGTTAGTGATCTAAAAGCACTTAATAGAAAATACACAGATTGTGAGCTTAACTAGAAGATCCTTAGAAGCTTGCCTTAAAAATGGCAGTTTGAGGTGGATTTGGTTGAAAGTGATAATTTCTAAACTCTTTCATGTGATGAGCTACAAGGAATTCTTATAGCTTACAAGAAGAATCACTTAAAAAGACACGAGATGGAGCACAGAAGGAAAATGCTAGTACTACAATCAGCAGCACTAGAAAAAGTAACTGAAGAAGAAGATGAGGAGCTGAATGAATAAGACATAGCTTTCTTTTCCAAGAGAATAGATAAGTACGCCAAAAAGAAGAAAGAACTCTGAAAATTTGCTCAAAACAAACTTAAAGAAAGAGGAGCCGTCAAAAAAATGTCATCACTTGCTATGAATGTGTAAAGAACGGACACATGAGATCTGATTGCCCATATCTCAAATGAAAAACAACAAAAGTGTTTGGTAAAAAGAAAGCAATGGCAACTTGGAGTGGTGATGAAGACGAAAAGGAAGAAGAAAAAGAACAGCTTGAGCAAGAAATAGCAAACATGTGTTTTATGGCTCGTGAAGACAATGAGGTAACCTCTGAAAATGTTTTATCATATACTAAATTGGATAAAATGTTTAATGAACTTTTAGTTGGTTTCAAAAGATTATTTGCCTAATATGAGGAGTTGCTAAAAACAAATTCAACTCTAGAAGAAAATGTTCAATAGCTAAAATCTAGCCTAGAATATATTTCATTAGAAAATGAATCTCTAAAATAGAAGGTTGCTGAATTCACTAAAGATTTGGCTAACTTCGTAAAGGAGAAGGAAATTTGAATATGCTGCTTGGAAAACAAAAATGTATGTTTGATAAAATTAGAATTAGATATAATAAAAACTCAAATGTAAAATTGTACGAGAACTTCTTTGTCAAAGCTTCTTCTCTCACTGCATGCTTTCGATGTAACAAATTAAAATGTGCATGTTATAAATGCAAAAATGATAATAGAAAATTCAAGTGGGTTCCAAAAGGAACCGTTGTTTCTGGTACTAATCTGAAAGGACCCAAAAAGATTTGGGTACTTAAGAATAGTTGAATAATTTGCAAGTATGTTTAAAAGGAAGAATCTTAAACAATAGTGATTCTTAGATAGTAGTTGTTCTAGATACATGACAAGATATCTGTCCTAGTTTTTATCTTTCACAAAAATAGATGGAGGATCTGTCACTTTCGGTGATGAAGGAAAAGGTAGAATTATAGGTATAATAAAGTAGAACTTACAAACAATTGCTGTCTAGATAATGTTTGTCTAGTTGATAATTTAAAGCACAATCTTCTTAGCATTAGTCAATTGTGTGATAGAGGTTATAGAGTAGTTTTAGATCATTTACATTGCACGGTCTTCAATGAGAACAAAGTCTTATTTGCTGGCTAAAGATTTGAAAATATATACATTCTTTGTTTTAATCATCTTAAATTAAAAAATGTTACGTGTCTTTCTTCCATATGTAATGATTCTTGGTTGTGGCATAGAAAGCTTGGTCATGCGAGTATGCACACTATATCCAAATTGTCTAAATTGAATCTTGTAAAAGGTTTACCTAAACTAAACTTTCAAAAAGATCATTTATATGATCATATTAAATGGAAAAACAAGCTAAATCATCCTTTACATATGAACCTCTTTGGCCCTACGCAAACTAAAAGCTTTAGTAGTAAAAGCTATGCATTTGTCATTGTTGATGATTACTTTAGGTTCATTTAGGTTTTATTTCTTTCTCATAAAGATGAAGTTTTTAAGAACTATGTTGTTTTTTGCAAAAAAGTTCAAAGGGAACAAGGGTTTCTAATCTCTAGTATTAGAAGTGATCATGGTTGTGAGTTTGAAAATAAAATGTTTAAAGAATTTTGTGATAAACATGGGTTTAACTATAATTCTTCTACTCCTATAACTCCTTAATAGAATAGAGTAGTTGAAAGGAAAAATCATATTCTTTTAGACATGGCTAGAATCATACTCATTAAAATAATCTTCCTAAATACTTATGGGCTAAAGCTGTAAATACCACATGCTATGTGTTAAATTGATGCCTTATAAGACCTATTCTTAAAAAAACCCCATATGAACTATGGAAAGGGAGAAAACCTAATATTAGTTATTTTTGTGCATTTGGATGTAAATGTTTCATTCATAATAATAAAAAAGATAGTCTTGAAAAATTTAATCCTAGAAGCAATGAAGGAATTTTCCTAAATTATTCCATATCCAATAAAGTATATAGGGTTTACAACAAAAGAACCATTGTTGTTGAAGAATCAATGCATATTATATTTGATGAAACTAACCCTTATGTGAGAAAAATAGTAAACACAGATGAAGATGAAGTTATTGCAAGGAGAAATTAGGCGATTGCTAATCCCAATACAACAAGAAAAATAAATAATGAATATAGAAACATCCACTCAACACCTTTCAAACTCACTAACAAAAGTTAGAGTAACATTGATTCTCCATCTTGTGAAGAAATCCAGAAATGGAACAAAGAGACGAATACAAAAGGATCACCTCATCAAGGAAAAGACACTAATGAATCATCAAGCAAACATGTTCAAGGCCAACTAGAATCCACATGAAAGGAATTAAGATTTTCTCATGAATGGAGACATTCTTCTTTTTATCCTTCACAATTCATCATTGGTGATCTAAATGAAGGAAGGTGCATCAAGTCTTCTTTCAGAAACAATCTAGCATTGCTATTTAAGATTAAGCCCAAAAATGTGAATGAAGTCTTAGAAGATGAAAGCAGGATTATCCCCATGGAAGAAGAATTATATCAGTTTGAAAGAAACAACGTGTGGAATTTGGTAAAGGCATAAGAAGGAGCATCAGTAATCAGAACAAAGTGGGTATTTCACAACAAGTTAGATGATAAAGGAAATATTGTCAGAAATAAAGTTAGGTTAGTGGCCCAATGTTTCTTTCAACAAAAAGGTATTGACTTTGATGAAACTTATGCTCTTGTAGCTAGAATAGAATCCATTAGATTGTTGCTTGCCTATGCCTCTTGTATGAATTTTAACTCATATTAAATGAATGCCAAGAGTGCTTTTCTAAATAGTTATATCACAGAAGAAGTTTATGTTAAGCAACTCCCTCGTTTCAAAGATGAAAAGTTACCTAACCATGTATATAAACTATCAAAAGCTCTCTATGGTTTGAAACAAGCTCCAAGAGCTTGGTATGAATGGTCAAGTAATTTTCTTCTAAAAAGTGGTTTCTCAAGAGGGAAACTTGATACAACTCTCTTCATTAAAAAAAGTAGCAATGAATCTTTACTTATACAAATTTATATTGATGATATTATATTCAAAAGCATTCATGAATCTTTGTGTAAAGAATTTGATGAACTAATGAAAGGTGAATTTGAAATGAGTATGATGAGAGAATTAAATTTCTTTCTTGGATTATAAATAAAGTAAACTCAAGAAGGAAACTTTATCAGTTAGTTCAAATATACCAAAGAACTAATTTGCAAGTTTGGTTTTCAAAATTCAAAACCGATGGGGACTTCAATGTGTCCATCCTTCACCTTGGATAAAGATGAAGATGGTAAGATTTTTTATCAAAAGAAATATAAATGTATGATTGGCTCCTTACTATACCTAACAGATAGTAGACCAGACAATATGTTTAATGTTTGTAAGTGTGCACGCTTTTAAGCTAATCCTAAAGAGTTACACTTTACTATTGTTAAAAGAATTTTTAGATACTTGGTGGGGAGATAAAACTATGGATTGTGGTATCCAAAAACTAATAATTTCAATCTATTTGGATATGCAGATGCAAACTTTTCTGGAGATAAACTAGACAAAAAAAGAACAAGTGGATGTTGTCAATTTCTTAGCAATTCATTAGTCTTCTGGTACAGTAAGAAGCAAAATTCAGTGGCTCTCTCCACCACTGAGGTTGAATACATAGTTGTTAGTAGCTGTTGCACTCAATTACTTTGGATAAAATATCAAATAAAGGACTTTTCAATTAACTACAACTATATTCCAATATTCTGTAACAATGCCAGTGCCATTTGCCTTACCAAGCATCCTATTCATCACTCTTAAACCAAGCACATAAAAGTAAAATATCACTTTATCCGAGATCAAGTACAACAAGGAAATATAGAAGTTGTGTATACTCAAACTGAGAATCAACTTGTAGTTATCTTCACAAAACCTTTACTTGATAATAGGTTCGTATACTTAAGACATAAACTTGGAATGATTGATTATCAGCAATGTTTTATTTATGTTTATCTAAAGTAGAGTATCACTAATCCTCCACTTCTTTTGGCGTGCTTTGTCCGCTTGTTTGACTTGGAGTACTTGTTTACCCCAAATAGTTGGTATTTTCCCAATAATCTATTATCTGTGCTTTAATTCACCCTTTCTGAGATGCATCCCTAAGTAGACATGTGTTTGAAAACTACATACTGCATCCTTAAACCTATTTGGCATTTTCTACCATGTGTTTTGAGGCAATAGTCAAAAGTATTAAGTATTCTCGAAACGAAGTAGATAATGATGGTCTTGGGCCTATAAAACTGACAGTTACAAGCTTTTTTTTTTTTAAAGAAAATTGCATCTTGGTAAAGTCAAAGCGTCACACCATAATTGTTCATACAGCTACCCTTGCCTTAACCTTAATCTAGTGAATGGAAGGTCACATCAATTGATTCACATTTTAACTTCATCACTCTCAAAGGCAAAAGAAGTTCATTCTAATTGAAGGAGTTATTGACATTAAAGAAGAAGCCCTGAAGCAAGAACAGGCCCTAGAAAAATTACGAGAAAAGAAAAATTGAAAGAAATGAAGAAAGTACCTATTCTGAGCAAACAATCCAAGAAACACAGCATTGTTCACGATGTCCTAGACTAGGAAGACATAGAAACAATAAAAAGTCTTCTGGGCAAAATAAAAGAAAAAGGAATCTCCATCAAGGAACTTCAAGCTAAAAAGACCAAAGTACCTAAAGGTAAAGGAAAGAAGAAACTATTTGAAGAAGCAAGTTCTCCAAAAAAAACCCCTATGAATCTCTCTCATCTACTTCCTAAATTTCATTCAAAGGAGCATCTTGACTTATATATCACTGACTTCCAACATCGTCTAGTAGCTCTTGGAAGGTGCGTAAATTTCACCTGATTATCCTAACTCAACTATTTTTTGGAACCTAAATTTAAATCCATGGATTGGACTCCACTAGTCATCATAGATGAGTTGGCATGTGAAGATCTTGTTAGGGAATTTTACTGTAATTTGGTTGTAACTAGATCTGGAAAAGCCCTAATGTCATTGGTTAATGGGAAACTGATCACTGTGGGTATTACACTACTGGAGAAAATATTTTGAGCCTTATTTTCAAAATATTTGCATTTTTTCTTTATTGGATACTCTTGGCTCACTAAGATGAAGTCTTCGTACATTGATGCTTATGACCTAGTTGTTGAGTAGAAAGATCTTGTCACTAGTAGAAAACGAATTCCCAAGCCCTTGCATTTCAATATCAGGTTGTAGTGCACATAATTAGAACCACCATGTTTCATAAAATCCAGTTACTGAAAGCAGTTTCTCGACAGGATATTTTCTAGGTATACAATTTAATTACAATGCAAAATGTAAATGTTTATTACTAGATGATTAAGTTCATGGAAGAGGCAGCAAGGAATCTAGGCTTAACATTTAGCCTTCCCTATGGTATGCTTCTAAAAAGAATTTTTTGAGGACAAAGTATAAATTTTGAAGGCTATCACGGTCAAGTAATTAAATGAACTTATGACAATACATCTCTGCGTCAAATGAAGTACACGCCTATTGGAAAAGAGTGGGTTTGAAACTGTGATTTGGATGAATTTCAAAGGGGTCCAAAGGCTTTTTAAATAAAGTATAAGCAAACCTTCAATCCATCACACTACCCATGGAGCAATAGTCCTCCGCTTCTAAAGATGTTCTAATTCCTGCACTAGAAGTTGTTGAACTCTCCAACCCTTATATTGGAACTACTAATCCTCCACTCTCCCCAGCACATACTAAGCTTCCACCTTCTCTACCATAAACTGATCCTCTACTTTCCCCAACACAAACTGATCCTCCACCTTCCCTACCACAAACTGATCCTCCACCCTCCTCAACCCAAACTGATCCTCCACTTTCACTCACCCAGCTCGCTCCTCTACCTTCCCCCCTTGCACTGATCTTTTAACTCCTCCTCCTCTACTACACCCTTTTCCACTACTCTTGAGCCTTCCCTTCCTTTGCTGCCCCTTGATCTCCAACCCACACCCTCTACATCTATTCCTTCTCCACCAGCTTCTCTGCTATATAAATGCAAAAAACTTCTTCCCACCTCACCTCCTCCATGTTCTGATGATGACCTTTAACCTCCACCCACAATTTTTTCCCTATCCCCTAAGAAAGAGGTCCCTGATTTCTTGCCACCATCTCTTTCTCCTTCTCCCCCATTCTTTCCTTTGTCTCCTACTTTTTCTTATCCCAGTACTCCTCCACTGCCTCCTGACTCTCTTCCTCCATCTCCAGTTGATTCTCTTCCCTCTCCTACTTCCCTCTATCTTGGCATTCCACCATTGTCCCCTGACTTACCTCCTCCACCTCTTGCTATTCCTCCTCCTCTCTTTTTCAAATACCATCACCCTCCGACATGTTCACCTCCTCCTTCAACCTCATCCTCCTAGCCCACCCTTACTGAAATTGTTCAACATCTTCAGACTCTTAATGAAAATGTTGTTGCTCTATGCTCTAATGTTAATTCCTTAACCATAAATATCGGTGTAACTCATCATCTTCTGGGCTCTAAAGGCACCATTCAACAACTTGACCTTGTCTCCACTGAGCTTCATGACGCCAAGGTAACATATCAACATGACTGTACTAAACTACTCCAGCAACTTTAAGACCTTGACCATGCTGTTCTACCTCTTACTCAGACAATGGGTGATGCATTTTGCCATCTTAGTTCTTATCTTCGCTGTCGTTAAAGAATCCTTGTGCTTTTGACGGTTGCCAATGATGGCTTCCCATTCCACCTTTCTACCTTTGTGCATTTTTTTATGTGACTTTTTTTTCTGGACTTGTTATTTTCATCTCCCTTTTGTTGATGACAAAAAAAGGGAGAAATATTGGTATATATTGATGATGAACTATTGACTGATGAGACTATGATTGTTAAATTTATTGGACTATTATGATTTTTTCAATACTATAACCTAACACACTTATGTTATTTTGAATGATCAAATACTGACTGATCTTATGGGTTGTTGAGTTTTTAATTTACTTATCTGTTGACTTTTAAGTGATAAAGTTTTCTTGGTGTAAATTGTCCTTGTTGCTAAGGGGAGCGTATCAGTTTCAGGAGGAGCAATTTCATTTAATGGATTTCTAAGCTTTTCCATAATTTTTTACTAAACGCTTTGTCATTATCAAAAAGGGGAGATTGTTGGCCCAAGGTAAGATTGTCCTAAAGACTTTGATGATGACAAAACATCATTTAGTATTATTAAAAAGCCCAAGAATTTGACTCGGCCCAATAAGCCATATTACAATTAATCTATTGTTTCACACTTTCATTATGTACTAAATGACAAATGATTTTATGTGTATAAGATAAATGAGTTATGGCTCGTTATGTAAAATTAGTTTGGATAAAAAAGTGTTAGCAGAGTCTATCGCTGCTTAATTACTTAAAAATAAATTTATGCTTTAATCACACTTCGAGCTCTGTGATTAGCATTTAATTTGAGCTGACCAAACAAGGTGTATAGATGAACGAATCCTGTGAAGGCTAAAGTTTTTTAATGTTGGAGAAAATTCAAGCTTGTGCTAATAAAGTCAAACGATGAAAATCAAAATTGTCTCTAACGGATAGTCAAAACAAAAGTCTATAAATGCTTGAAGCTGAGAATGCAATGGAATGTGAGAATAGAGAAAAATCAAGAGAAAAGAGCTATGCATTTGAAATGTAATTATTTGCTTAAGAGTTGATACATCTGAAACATTCCTATGAAAATTTGATCTTCATTGTAAAAGAAAAGGAATGTTGATTGAAAGTAAAAAATAGTTGTTAGTGAGCTATTAAAAGCCTTCTTGTGATATGACCAATGGGTGAGGATTGTAAATGGTGTTATCCACAACTTTGTAAGTTCTTGTTGATTAGTGAAAAATTCTTTAAGTGTTAAAAAGGGACTGGATGTAGGTCAGATAGACTAAACTAAGATAAATCTCTGTGTGCATCTTTCTTCTGTGCTGATTATTGGTCCTCCACTTTCTAAAAACCTTGCTTTGTGATTGATTGCATCATTAACTACATTTCATAAGATTTCCCCATCATCTTAACATTAGTATAACCATATTTGCTTATTAACTATTTGTCAATACAAAGGTACTTTACCTTTCACTAAGACAAGGTAGAGGACCATTGGTCTGCTACTTTCAAAAAAGTATCAAAATTGCATATTCTGCACATCACACATATTTATCCCCTTTAAGTGTGATTATTACCATATACAAAAAAAACTAAAAAAAAAAGACATAAATAATAAATAGTGATAAAAAATAATAACTAATCATGAGATTATATATATTATTTAATATTTTTTATTTTTTTAAAATATAAATAAAAATATTATTTTTAATGTTATTCAATTAATTTTCTTTTAAATCTAATTGAATTCTATTCATTTCTTACGTACCAGACGCAACCAAAAAAGGATAAATTAATCCCAATTTAAATTTTGTGTTCTATATGAATATATGGGACGATCCTACGATGAGGAGTTGTGCTCTTCCTATCATTTCCTTCATTAATATTTAAAAGTTAGAATAGAATTATGGAAAGACAAATAATGTTTGAAAATAAGAAATCCCTCAGAACTACCAACACATGAAACAAGGGCAGGAGCGCATTAATAATGCTCCAAGAACTTCATAAATGCGAAAATTAAAATATCTAAATAATTTAATATTAATATTAAAATCATGTGTTACAAGTTTTTAATTTAATCTTTTATAAAGTTATTTTCTCAATTTAGTTCACTGTAAGTAGGTATTTCTCAATTAATTATTTTCTAACAAATAAAACAGTTTTTAATAATGTCATTTTTTTCAATCTAAGGTAAATGAATTTAATAGAATATTGGTAGAAAAATATTAATGACAATAATTTTATTTGTAAGAGATCAAATCAAAAAATGCCTCGTTAATGTGAGATTGAATTGAGAATAATTTTATTTATGAGAAATCAAATTGAAAAGCTAATTATGCAAAATATTAAATTGGGAAATACACTGAAATAAAGAAAATAGAGTTTTGCTTATTTTCAATATGCTAAATTAAAAGGGGCAAATGGATGAGATGGAATTTTTCTTATTTAACATTTTTTTATTAATTTTAACTTTTTAAAGCAATAGTTTTATTTTTTAAATTCACTTAGTTTTTCAAAAGTATAAAAATGAAAAAATATCTTGCATGAAACGCCCTATTAAATATTCTTCGAAATCAAGTAATCAATTTCTTATTTGCTGCTTAGAATTTCTATCAACAATAATATATATACATATATGTGTGTGTGTGTGTGTGTCTGTGTGTCCTCACATGAAGAGAAATTACACCAGAAGCAAATTTCTAAACCAAGCATTAATGCGTACCTTTAGCCACGAATTTCTAATATGAAATTGGAGGCCTAAAATTCAATCGCATGATCATAATTTCCTGTAATCACAAGTAGAAGAAATAGAGAGCAAGAATTATTTGTCACACTTTCATCATGGTTTTCTTTGAAAAGAAGATTTCACTTGTCAACAACCTTCTTAGCCACGAATTGTCAATTCTAAAACATCATAGTCTTTTCATCAAAACCTCAAAAAAAAAAAAATCAAAACATGTGTATAACTGACCTCACCCTCTCACCTATCTGGCAACTGCCTAAATGGCAGTATTGTAATTAGAGAAAGATTAACGAGGAGCACACTTATTTTAAAAACTGAATATTCCCTTAAGAACTATTTAATAGATAATTCCAATTCTATTTTAAAAATATTCTTAAAGTATTTCTCTAAATTGCCAACGCAAGAAACAAATTGGACCACGTCACTCTTGGGGGAAATTACCAGCATGCATGCTAATATTCGCGAGACTCCTAATTTTTAAACGGAGTTCTTTCACTTCCCCGGCCCTATAAATTGGCAGCTTCCCTTATTCAGCTAAACAAGAAAACCACAATCCACAATCATGGCTTCCAGAAAACAAGTTCTCATACTTCTCTTTTCCTTCTTCACAGTCCCTCACATCATCCACTCCTTCCATGCTTGTAATCTTGCGTCTGCAGACTCCAGTGGTAAAATCTCCGTCTACTGGGGACAAGGGAAGAATTCGACCTATGCAGGCAACTTGACGGAAGCGTGCGACACTGATCACTACAACATCGTCATTCTCGAAACCCTCCATGTGTATGACGATGGCAGCACTACCCCATACCTAAACTTGGAAAGCCACTGTCCTAACGGCGATTGCACCAAACTAGAGCCAGCAATAGAATGCTGTCAAGGGAAAGACATCCAAGTCTTTCTTTCCATTGAACTAGACCCAATCCCATCATCATCCGTTGACGGTGTGGCAAAAGAGCTTGCAGAGTACCTCTTGGATAAGTTTCTCAGTGATAAAGCTGGCCCACTCGGAAACGAAGCCTTAGATGGCATTGATATTGCAAATTATGAGAAGAGTGAAAATCTTCACTGGGATGAACTTGTTAGGGCGATCAACGTGTCCACCAAAGAAAGAAAGATTAACTCATCGGCTGCCCCACGTTGCGACCATGACAACCCGGACTTGGACAGAGCAATCGCCACTGGCCTTTTAGATTACATCTGGGTTATATACTACAACAACTACGCCTCATGTGAAATTTAAATGGAAGCACTGTAAATCTTCTTAGCTCATGGGAGCATTGGACCTCGTCAGTTCTACTCAATAACTCAGTGTTCTTGGGGATACCAGCGTCAGATGATCCAGGTGACGTAAGCAGTGGTTACATACCACCATATGTGCTCACGTTTACGATTCTTCCAACCGCAAAGCAAGCTGAAAACTATGGTGGGGTTATGATCTGGGACAGGTACTATGATAAGCAAACCGACTATAGTGGTCAGATTAAGGAGATAGTACTGTCTCAGCCAGCTTCTAGGGCCTTTCTATTCCAATCTATGTAACGTTAATTACGTGGACTATGTAGGCATGCTAGCTAGATAGCTAGCTTGCTTGCTCTTATCTGCAGTCTCATACACTGCATGAATTAAAATAAAGCATCAAGTATGTAACGTTATCTGCGAAAAAAGTATTGTAGCTGCGACGGGCGACCTGTACTGTGTATGTTCAAGCATGTGATGGATTCTGATTTAAATAAATATCTATTTTTAGATACATAAGGGCTTTGAACAATATTCCTCTCCATCTCTTTCTCTCTCTCTATCTCTCTCGCGCGCGCGTACTCATAAGGGAATAAATGATTCAAGTAATATTAAGATAATAGATTGACATAATTTCCTTATGTTCTATTATTTTTTCATTGCGCCAACACTACAAAAGAAAAATGTGTCTTGGTGACCTTTTTTCTTCTGTCTTTTCAAAATTTAAAATAAATTAATCTTATAAAGATAAATAATTTAATATTAAGGTATTAGATTGATATAACAAGTGTGGGGCTAATATCCCAAAAAAAAGGAATTTCAAATATGTCATTATACTTATTTTATAATATTAAAAATAATTTATCTGAACCATCAATCATATATAAAAGTCGGCTAGGGTTACTTACGTGTTAGGGTGGATATATGCCCCTTTAATTTTTGAAAATTTTTATTTATATAATAATAATTTTTTTTTTTTTGAGGGAATAAGCGATAGGGTTAAAGCCTAAAAACTAACAAGAGGTCATGTATGGGAGAAATAACCATGCCTTGAGCATGAGTCAAAATATAAGAGTTACATCCAGTAGGTGGGTACCTAACTCCATGAACACCGAAAGGTAAAGAGTGGGCCAAAAGACTTGGTGGTTGTTTTGGGCTTAGGAGTAGGCTTGTTGATGCTTCTTTGCACAATATGGTGCAGCCTTCCACCTATATGGTTCTTTGGGTTCTTAGTGAGCTCAAAACTAGTGTTTTGTGGGCCAAGTGGGGCCAAGGTTGAAGGGGACGAGATGTCAGCATGAAAAGCTAATGAATTTGTTGAACCAATGCAAGGTTTCAATTCTCTCTCTCTCTCCTCGGGCCGAGACGCACTGATTGGCATATGTTTTCCTTCCCATATGTTCCCTAATTACAAATCATAAATTCCCATGATTCTGGTTGAGCAGGTTCCGTTATCATACAGCTTATAATCTGATTCATATCTCCCTCATCTTCATATCTGAGGGGATAGCAAAACTTGATCTATGGTTATTCTGTTGTCACAAATCACGGTTTGTAGTCCTAAAGTTGTCTAAAATAATGAGCTCATTATTCTCAGCGAGTTTGTTATATGGAAATTAAGTGGTTTAGTCATTTTCTTAGCCAGCATCCAAGGACCAAATTTCTCATCCATTGGGATATTCCAAAGAGTTTACAAGTTTGACTTTTGGGGGACATTGGTAATCAGACTCTCTTCCAGTGAATTCAACTGCCATTAACGTATTCTGGTAGTTAGGACACTCGTCTTTCTTGTGATCACAACACTTGTAGTGGAAACAAATAAGATTGAGACCTTTGTATTCCATAATAAGAACTTAATTTTAAACAATGAACTTTAAAACTAGCTTCTTATATAAATCAATCTTCACTTTAATACATGCAAATTAGCCTCATTCAATACATTCGTTATCTCCTTGCTGTGATGAAAGGGTGTTGGCATCAACCTTCAAAGTTTTGCTTAATCTATTCCCTAGTCATTAAAGGAAATACTTGTTGTAATATTGGATAAGCTCTTGTTGATGCAATTTAGAAGCAGGTCAAAATTCAATAACCATTGTTGAACTACAAGTTAATGCTCCATGATAATCTGGGGACCTTCATTAAGAACAAATTGAAAATCATATAGATTAAAAAATCTCACTAGAAAATAGTAATTCTCTAGGTTAATTAGTTCAAAGTCATTAACATTCTAAAAGCAAATCAATCTAGCTTTTCGAAAGTGGTATCCCAATCTCTTCCCAAGTAAAGTAATAATCAAAGTCATTCTTGTAACAACCAAAAAAAAAAAGCTAAAAAATTTTCAAAGGGTTGAAAATTTTCTAAATCTGCTAGCTATAATGAGAAATGGCCTAACTATAGTGAATGTACCTGTTCGCTAGAGCGAGAAATGGTCTAGCTATAACGAGAGTGCCTTCTAGCTATAGCGAGTGCGGGCATCCTATACAAAAATCAGGGAGTTACTCGCCGTAGCGCGCACCATAGCGAAAACAGGGGTCTAGGATTGATATGTGCTCACCGTAGCGAGAGTTATTCTTCGCTATAGGGAAGGTTAGTCCAGAAAAGTATGAAAAAAGAGAATTTGACTTCTCAAAATGTCCCAATTCATTCCTTCTCCTTTTAATCAAATTAGGCTGCATCCAAGGCAGAGAAAAGGGCGGAGGAGAGAGAGAGACACCTAGAGAAGGAAAGAGAACAAGAAAAAGGTAAGCATAACTTGAGATTTTCCTAGCTTTTCTTCTTATAAGCTTGTTCTTCTTTCCTTGCTCTCTCTTTCTATAGTTTTGGTTGTCAACTTAGCTATGTTTTGGGCTTGATTCAGAAGAGGGAAAGTGGAAAACTACTCTTAAAGGAGGTTAGAACTCATGTAGCTTTACTTCTTTGCTTTCCTTTCTTGAGAGTTTGAGAGAGGAAGGATAGTTGGTGAACTTCTAGAGAGAGAAAGAACTCCTAGTTTCTTATATGCTTGGTAGGGTTTGCTTTAAAGAAACCCCTAGCTTTATGAATAAGTGTTGAGTTATGAGAGAGTAATTCCATGCTCTTGTGTGTCTAGGCTCAAGAGAAGCACTTCCATCTAGTTGTGATAGTGAAATCAAGAAGGGAAAAGACAAATTGAAAGGGAAGGCTTGTGTTAGCCTATAAGGTAGCTCTCTTCACCTTTCTCTCATGCATGAATATGTGTTTAGCTTGTTCTAGAATGTGTGTATGTGTATTTTTAAAGTATGAAAAGTATGCTAGCATGCCTTTACATGTCATGATCCTTGATACTATGTTATGTAGTAAATGAATCCATGATGTTTGTATGAGTTTGCTTGAGTGTGGAAAGCCCAAGAACTCTTTCCTTGAGTGAGGATGAGCCAAGAACTCTCAAACTTGGTTGAAACAAAGCAAAGGGTCTCCCAAGAGTAATGTGGACTTCCAAAAGTATGGTTGAGTCCAAAGTGCTCAATAGTAGGTGAGGCAAGTCCAAAATCCATGAGGAGAACTGTGAGGCCAATCTAAACATTTAGGGAACCCTTGAATGTTTTGTATGCTTGATTTATATGCCAAGGTTACTTTTAAAATGTTCATGACTTCCACTTTTCCATACATGCATTTGAAAAGCTTACTTTGCACATATTATGTATGATTGAATGAGAGATAAGCTATTGGGATTCTTTGAATCTCATCCCTTCCTCTCCACTATCCTAACATGCTAGGTGGGCCAAGTGAACAAAGACATGGGAGCCACCAAGCTTGAAGCTAAGGAAATTGGCAAAGGCCAATCTAAATACTTTGTTGCTAAGAGATGTAATCTAATGATGTACATGTTGTAGGCACTTACGAATACTTGTAAATGGATGTACTTATTATATATGTATGAGAATTAGAACTGTAGTGCATGATGTAGCAAGTTTTTGGTATGAATAGCAAGATCTTAACATTATGTACATGGTGTATGTGTTGGTGTGGGAGAGTAAGTTTTGCAAATTTGGGTTGTTAGACATTTGAGCCATGTTTAATAGCCAATGTTGATGCTTTCCCACATACTCATAAAGCCTTAGGAGTAGGAGAAGCAAATTTGAACCCTTGGAGCCCTCTTTTAACAAGAGAAATTGACACTTTGCCCTCTTATGTCAAAGTCTGACCAAGTGACCTCTTCTTGCCTTGAAATTTGGCATGTGACTAGATTTTATCTAGAGCTTTTTAGGAAGCGAAAGATTAGGTCATTTGGAGGTCTGTGAAATTTTCTCTGATTTTTCAAAATTGGTATTAGAATTTTAGATTTGCACCAGCACTATTCATTTGGTCAGTTATGTAATTATGTCATCTAAGGGGCAAACATGGTCAAATGGCTATGAAATTTTATAGAAAGAAACTAGACATTCACAGAGACTTGTAGCAATTGAAATCACCTCATTTGGACATCTAGATAGCAAGATACGAATTTTTGAAGTTTCTACCCAGTATCAGTCATCTTGCCTGACCAGAAGTATTGTTCTATCGATTTCTGAGAGCTTGGCTTGATAAACTAATCTAGAGATATTTTTTCTCTCTAGTTAACATCTACAGATTTTCATATTGGTATCATTTGAATGTATTAGATTTTTTTGAAATTAGTTGGACATTTTTAAAGTTTATATTAGTAAACTGTGATAGCATCAGAACCTAGTCCGACCTCTACACAAATTCGCTTGTCAAACATCCTGTGTGTGGGATGTTATGACTTGTACATATCTTTAGCATGAATTAGACATCCCAAGCTTTCCAGAATGACCAAGATTACATATTTTCAATTTTTTTAGATTTAGTTGTGATTTTTCAAAATTTATCCAAAAATGAGGCCAAGTTTGGCCGAGAATGAATACTCATATCCCATGTCCCTTTTTGGTTTTCATGGGTTGAGAGCATGTTTTTATGAGTCAAATGAGTTGTAATGGTACAATTAAATATGAGGATGCATAATATGAGCTCACACTGCCTATGTGACATCGAAATGAATTTTTAACCATGACGCAACACAAGAAAGTGTATTAATTCAATGAAATTTCTCATTTTATTCTTATTATATTTCACATGAGCATGTAAGGGATGATAGATATGAGTTATAAATGATGGTGTTACAATTCTCCATGGCCCATAATATTCCTTCCACTCCTCACCCATCATAGGTATCACCAGCTGAATCTTAATAAACTCTTTAATTTCATTTAAAGGCTCAACATCATCCTCTTCCTCTGAAGACATATTCAACTTGTCCTCCTCTTCATTGCAAAGATGGTTATCCATTCTCTTAAAGCCCATAAGACAGTCCTTATATGACACTATCTCACGTTCATGCATCAAAGGAAGTTCAATAGGAGTAGGTTCACCATTGAATCCCGCCATGCGCTACAAATGTTCTTCTTTTTGATCCCTTGGGCTTGAAACCCCATCGTATTTTTGGCCATAGTAGTATCCCCTTCCATGTCTACCCCAAGTTTCTTGATGCTGTGTGCCATAAGATCATCTTCCTCTTTGAAGCAACCGAGAGCGTTCTTCTTCTCCATGAATAGATAGTTCTTATAATATTAATTTCTGATATCATGGTTATGTATATTTTTAAAATTTTAAACCTACTATATATATATATATGTTCTTTTTTTTTAATTATTCGACATTTTAATTTGATCTCACTAAATTTATACATGTAATATTATATATGCAACTTTTATTAAAAAAAATTATTACTTTTATTATTACTACTATTATCATTTTTCTCTTTTTTTTTTAAAATTATCCTTATCTTTTTCTTACTTTTTTTTTTCCTTTTCTCAAATTGTTCTTATTCAAACGTGTTACACTGTTTGGCCAAAAAAAGAAAAATGTTACAATGCTCTCACAGGTGTAGGATCTCGTTCCGCGACTGAAAGCCTGTCCCTGCCACAATTCTTTTCATAATGCTTTAAATAATAGATCAGTGCATCAACATTAATTAGCCTCTTCTCAGGAAAAGAAATCACATGTTTTCTGGTCTATACAGTGGCAAACGTTTAGTCCCAGGCAAGGGAGATGGAGGGAGTGACAGGTTTTTAAAAACGTTTGAGAAATATTTATTATATTATTATAATTATTATTAAATAATATTTATTTTTTTAAAATAAAAATTCTAGTATTATTATTTTTTTAATTTACTTACCTTTTTTTTTAACAAATCTATTCCATTCATTTCTTACGTACCAAATCTCATCAGAAAAAAATGAATTAATATTATTTTAAATTTTGTGTTATATATGAATATAAGGGATGATCTTACGAACAGGAGTCAAGCTCTCTCTATCATTTTCTATACTAACATTTAAAAGTTAGAAAATGTGAATTAAAGATAAATGATATTTTTATTTTAAATTTTGTCAAAAACTAATCTAAAAAATAACTTTCATTGATTATTTGTTTTGGCTTTTCTATTTCAACAACTACATTGTTCTCCCATTTTCAATAGGATAAAATCTCATTACAGTCTTTTATAGATGAAATATTTTTTAATTTAATTTTTATATAATTATCTTCTTAATCTAATGCTTTATAAACGAGCATTTCTCAATTAATTAGTTTCTTACAAATAAGGTATTTATTAATAATATCCTTTTATCAAGCTATTGTAAATCAAATTAACAAAAGACTTGACTGAAGGATATTATTGATATTTTATTAAAAAAATATGTTACATGTCATCACATCTGTTAATTTTATTTATAATATATTGATAAAAAAATTAGTGATAACAATTTTATTTATGAGAGATCAAAGTAAAAATGCTTCATCAATGACGACCAAATTTTTTTAAAAAAATTTATCTGTAAGAAATCAAACTAAAAAAATAATTTTATGAAAGATTAAATTGAGAAATATCCTATCTATAAATTAAGAAAATGAAATTTTACTTACTTTTAATATGCTAACTTAAAAGGGGCAAATGGATGAGATTAAAATTTTTTCTTATTTAACATTCTTTTTATAATTTTAACTTTTTAAAGCAACATTTTTTTCTAAATTCACCTAATTTTTCAAAATTAAAAAAATGAATCAATTGGCATTTATATTCATATTATTTAAAAATAATTTAGTTTCATAAATTAGTTATAATAATTAGTTATTTCAAAGAAAAATTAATTTTATAGAATTTATTATAAGAAATATTTTTTAGTTTATTTTGATACTTTATAATATTACACTTTAAATAATAATGTTGTTAATTTAACATCCATCGTTTTTCCTTTTTTCCCCCTGTTTTTTATTCTATTTCCTTGCTGTTCCTAAAGAAAATGAGAAGCTCAATGGAATACATGATGTGAGCTGATGAGTCTTGTATCCCTCCATCGGGTTTCATAGGTTTATCTGATGAGTCTGCAGCTTCGAATTCGTCAAGCTCAATGGAGAGTGACCCTGATGTTATATAGTTTGTAATATAAAATAAGATTTAAAATCTTTTATTGAGTAGAAAATATATTATTTAAAAGCATATAAAAGTAAATTCATTTAATATATTTAAAATCATATATATATAATTATTAAAAGATGAGTGTTAAAAGTTTTTTCAAATGTACATCCTATTCCTATTTTTAACACCTGAAGAAGACGAAGGGGTGATGAGGATTTAATGGAGCAGGATGACAATACACCTGGGGATCGAAGGAAGGAGGATGTACAGGGAATGGAAAACGGGCATAGCCAGGAAGCAGAGCATAATGAAATGCAAAGAATGGAAGGTGTTAATGAGGAAGAAATGCAACAGGATGGAGTACATGATATGAGCCGAGGTTATGTGCTGGAGTTGGAACAAGCTAATGAATCTAATCTGTTTTACTCTCCTACCAATGGAAGGAGATGATGCGATGCAATTGGAGCAAGCAAATGAATTCAATATGTTCACCCCATCTGCAAATGATGGCTGGGTTTGGGGAAGCTTTATAAAAGCTTCTGCGGTTTTCATGATTGTGCTGAGTCGGAATTGTCGTGGACTTGATACTGCCACAACAATTCAAAGACTATATACATTACTTTGTAAATATATTCAAGTTTTTTTTTAATAGAAATTGAGATAACTCTGGCTCGTATTTCTAGATAGTTTTGTTCGTTTGGCTATGACCAAATTTTTGAACGGGATGCGGATAGCCGAAAGGGTGGTCTTTTATTGGGTTGCCAGGAAGGGTTTCAGTGCACTTTGTTGGATGTTTCTCTGCACTGGATACATATCAGGATTTAAAATGTTCAAGGGTCAGTGTTTTTCATCACTTTTGTTTATGGTTTTCCTATATTATCTGTAAGATATGGGACTGGTTTAAGCAAATTGCAAATTTTATTGATGTTCCTTGGTTAGTAATCGAGGATTTTAATCAAACTGCTTGCTCACAGGAGAAAAAATGGTTGTGTATCTATGATATAGGATGCAAAAGGTTGTGTATCTACGATATATGATGCAATTTAGTTCCAGGAAGTGATAGATGCATGCCAATTTATAGATATTAAACCGCAAGACATCTAGTATACGTGTACGACCAACATACAGGGTAAGGATGAAGTTTGGGCCGGTTTAGACTGTGTTTTGTGTAATCCATTTTTGGCTTGATATGTATTCTACTTCAAGTATACAAACACTTGTTGTAGTTGCATCTGATCATGCTCCTTTACTTTTTGTCTACTGATATGTTACCAATGGTTAAGAAACACTTCTTTAGGTTTAAAAACTTTGGTTTAACTTTTCTCAGTATAAGCATATTGTACATAGTGCATGGAATGAGACATTTGTTAGGTCATCTGCTGTCCAAGTAGATAGTAAATTGCATAATCTTAAAGGTAATCTTTAAGCTTAGAACAAAAATCAAATTGGTAATATTAAACAGCATATTTAGGGGTTAGACTAACAACTAATGCATTTCCAACAGAGACTTTCAAGTGAGAACGTGACTAAAGCTAAAAAGGAGATCTAATAGAATTTGAAGTTTTGGTATGATTGTGAGAAATCATTGTGGGCAGGAAAAACAAAACAAGTTTGGTTGGAACAAGGGGGATCAGAAATTGAAATACAAAATATTTTCACAATTTAGTAAAATTGTACTAAATTAATAAGCTTATCTCCTGTTTGCATAATGAAATAGAAGGTAGCTACAAAATTTATAAGAGTTAAAAGTATGATGTGTCATTACTTTTAGCAAAGTTTTTCATACAAATATGAATCTCTCAGTGGACCACATGGTAAATGAAGTGAGTTGGATAGGCCTTCTTACTTTTTCTCAAGTCCATATCTAGGGTCTTTTTGCAGATATTACTATTGAGGAAATTAAGCAAGCAACATTTCAATTAAAAGCAGATAGTGCTTTAGGGTTTGATGGATATCATGCAAAATTGTGTTAGATCCATTGGGAAATGGTCAAAGGATATTTGATTTAGATGACATTTTCGTTTTTCTAGACGAGGCACCTATTGGAAGTTATAAACCAAACTTTTATCACTTTGATTCCTAAATGTGCTAATCCCTAGTCTTTTAAGGACTATCATTCTATTAGTCTCTACACTGTAATTTATAAATTGATATCAAAGGTGAAGTGTAATCAATTGAAAAAAGTGCTGGCATAGGTTATTATGCCAAATCAAAGTGCATTTATTCTTGGCAAGTTGATATCAAACAATATTATTTTGGCTACTAAACTTACGCATAAATTACAACAAGTAAAGAAAAATAGGACAAGTTGGTGCACATCTAAGTTAGACATTATTAAGGCATATGATAAGATTTCATAGAATTTTTTGAAAGTAGTTCTTAGAGTTATGGGATTTCCGTCAAATTGGATTCGAATTATTATGAAGTGTGTGAGTATGGTGTCATATCATGTTATTATTAATGGCTTCTAAATGAAGTATTTTATCGTAACCAAGGTTTTTGGCAAGGTGATCATTTATCCCCGTATTTATTTATTTTATGTGCCAATGTTTGTCTTGCTTGATATACAAAAAGGAGCAGGAAGGAGCTTGGAAGGGAATACGGGTATCTTAGAAATTTGAACTAATGACACATTTGATATATTGATGATATTATTTTATTTTATTCAAGTCTAGAAAGCTATATGTTAGTAGGTTAGTAGTCTTTTTTTCAAGTCTAGAAATCCAATGTAATTGAAAATTTCTAGGATGTTAATTTTGTTATCAAATCTATATTAAACTCATCTCAAATATATCATAATAAAATTTACTAAACAATCAAAAAAATTATTGTTATATAAAATTATGAATAAATAAATTGAGTATCCATTATTTATAATGACAACCATAATGCAAAAAGAGTGAGAGAGGATGAGGGGCGTAAGCCCTATTCAGGTGTAGCTCACGTGGCTTTTACTCCCTCTTCCCCTATTTAAACTAGTGCATGAGATGCAATAATTAAAGATAATTCAATTCTTCTCACTATTAGTTTATTTTTCAATAAATACCTTTTTGTTGAATTATTTCAGATATATGATAGATCAAGAATGTAAACATCAAATCACTTGCTAAACTATTCGCAATCCTTGTCACTAGCACCATACTTGATGTTAAATTAAATGTTCATTGATCTTAAAAGCAAAAAAATAATGATTTAGTGCGAGGTTGAGATTTCAATTCAATATTATCTTATTAATTTCTTAAATCTTAGGTGGTAATTCAAGATCATTTGCCACGGATGCGATTATAGACTCTTAAACCAAAATTAATCACAATTGAATTAGGATAAGGATAGTTAATACTAATGGATGAATCTAAAGCTAGTCATAAATCTATTACTTGCCTTATTAACTCATGCAATTAGGTAGAATTTAAGAACTTTATTTCAATTTTATTTTAGATAGTTTAATTAGATCAAAAACCTCCCCTAAATTAGGTAATTCTATGGTCCTTATACACTTAGAAAACCCAATTAAATATTGAATTCTATTTCTAAGGGAGATGATCTAGATTGTGCATTAAATATAAAATTTAATCCAACTTAATTTTATCTTGAGAGTTGCGCGACATGATCTCTCAAAATTTAACTCTAAGATTATTATAGAATCTTTGCCTTACATTTAAGAAAAAATAATTTTTTTAATCAATTGTGTACAATGTTTATTATATTTTTGTAATCATTATTTAATTATTATTTAATTATTTTTTCAAAATAGAGTTATAAAAAATATTTTTTATTCTCAAAATTATTTTTTAATTTTATTTTTTATTTCATTTTTTTTTATTTTATGTACCAAATGAGGTTAAAGTAAAGAGACTACTTGATTAGGAAATTATTGGCATTCAAGTCAATTAATGGTGACAAGAAGATGCATTATGTTTCGTGCAATTTTTTAATATTTTATCCAAAAAAATAGTTATTAGGTTCTTACTTGATTAAACGTATAAATTCAAATATATATATTATGATCCTAAATTTTAAAAAAGGTTATATTAAAAGATCTTAAATTGTAAAATTATTTTGAAAGATCTTAAGATCAAAATTTAAGTTGTATAAAAGGGTTATAGTTCAATACCCCACGTTAGAGCTTTTAGTCATAACATCATTCAAAAACATTTTTAAAATTTAAAATCTTTCAACATAAATATTTTCAATTTAGAATCTTCATCTTGTAATTTTCTAAACAAAAAAAGAGGTTTGGTTCAAAACAGAAATCATTAAAAAAATTATAGCTCAAGTTTCTAAAAATTTTAAAAAAATTGTATAATTTATTCTTATTTATAATGGAGCGGCTCCACACATATATATAGAGTTATATATTCAAAATTATAAACTACTATATTTTTGAAATTATTTATTTATTTATTTATATCTAAAAGAATTGAACTCAAGTCAGAAAAAGCATGGCGAGAATACGTGGAAGATAAATCTATTATTGGATACCTCTACCAAGAAAGAAAAACTATTATTTGCATACCGTTTTAATAATTTTAATCCATCCAAGTAGAGGTGTAAATGGACCTGTGTCAAAATTTATTATCTCAATTTAATTTGTTTGCTTCATAAGTTGAAGAAATCAAATTCTAATTGAGTCCAATTTTTTTAAAAAAATTGAGTCAAAGAAAATAATGAGCTTAGTTTGTTTAGAGTTCATTATATAAAGATGAGCAAAGTAAAATCCAATATAAATTTAGATAAGTTAAATTACTAAAGATTATCATTATCATTAAATTTTAAAAAATTTATTATTAATTTTAGACAATTTATTATTGAATGTAAGAAAAAATTAAACTTTCCTACACTCAATAATAAATATTTTAAAATTGATAATAAATTTTTAAAATTTTATAATAATTTTGGTTCTTAAAAATAATTATAATTTTTAAAATTTATTATTATAAATTTTATATATATGTCCTTGAATACAATTTTTAAAAAAAATAAAAATTAGAGAACAAGAAAAACATGCTTACCATGGGCCGCACAAGAAGAGCCATAAACGTTAAGGGCAAACTTCTGACTTCTCTTATTCTCTCTCTTTGCAATTATAAAAGTCCTGTGGTTCATGTCTTAAACAATAATAGATCCACTCATGATTCTACACGTGTACTGACTAATCCATAATCTTTTTTAGAACACGTGGCACTAATTTTATGGTCAGAAGTTTCCACTAACATATATCTCGTGGCAGAGTAAAACTTCTCTTCATTACCTACTTTAGACGTGATCATGGGTTGTCCGTCCGACCGATAGGCTAAGCAAAAAAAAAAAAAGAATATAAGTTCAAAAAAAATAAATCTATTTTAAAAAAATCTAAATATAAAAAAAATTAAATTTAAACTTTTTTAAAATTTAACTCGAGTCTAAGTTCGAGTCTGCCCATATTATAATTATTTTTTATATATTAGTAATAAATAATATTATTAGAACATTTATTTATAATTATAAATATAAGTAAAAAAGAATTATATAATATATATGATTATTTTTTTATTTTTGTTAAAATAAAATAAATTATTAATAGTAATATTATTAAAAAAATTATTATTTTGAGAAATTTTATTATCTTTATATATATATATTTAAAGTTATTTAAATTTTTTATAATTTTTTTTATGAGTTATTTAAAATTTAAAATAAAAAATAAAAATATACCTAACAGATAGAAAGGGATCTAGGTTGTAGAAGTCAGTAAGGCCCAAAGAAATATAAACACAAGCCTAAAAATAAAGATAAGGGCGAAGTCAGCAAGGCCCAGAGAGAGCAATTTTAAAAGATAGTGCTGCAATAGTTAGGATCTCGGAGCATGGGCTGGGCCATGCAATGCAGGGGAAAAAAACATAGAACTCCATTAGAAATTGCTCAATAAAATCTTTAAATTGCCTAATAGCCTTTGGGGAACCACAAGTTAATTATAATAAGATTTGATAATTTTGAGCAGCACTCTTTTAATATACTAAACACTACAAATAATATTACCATTAACTTCTCTCTATCTCCTATACTAAACAATCATTGTAATAAGATGAGGAGATGAGACATGCTTTAAGACACTGTTAATCCAAGAATAGTTTTTTAAAAAAGAGAGGGGGGTCATTATATTGCTACATAATTAATTAAATCAATTGTCCAGAGTCAGCTGGTTCATAATTTTGAGTCATCAGAAGTGAAGCACACTTCAATATTATAAAAGGGGAGAGAGTTTGGCTCCGTTTGTTTTGTAAGAATTTTTTTTCCCTTTATTTTATTAGGAAAGAAAAGAACATTTTTTCAATGACTTAAATTTTTATAGAATTTTTTGAAAGAGGACAAAAACGAATTTCATTTAGATTATACTTAATTAGGTGAAATTTTTAAGTTTTATTATTAAATTCTCCAATTAGAATTATGACATTTGAACTATTAAAAAAATTAACTTATTTTTATATTTTTATTCAAGAATTTGACATCCAAGACAAGCTAACTTTGTTATCAAAATTCATTATTAACTACACCTCAATCCAAAATGAATTGGGCCTAGGCTCGAGTTCAGATTTAGACACAAAAGTATTTAATTGGATCCAAATAAAAATTTTAAAAATAAGGTAAGGTTGTTCTCAACATTAATTGCTCTATTTTTACCAAACTAAGAATTTTTAAAATCAAATGGATGTGGTCCAAATTTAGACCCAAACAACAACAACAACAATTTGGACGAGTGAGCTCAAATTTAAATTCTAAAATTTAAAAATTTTTCAGGCATAGACTTAATTCTGGATCTAAATATTTTTATTCCAATAGAACTTAAATTTTAATGAATATTTTGATGCCGCCTAGAAAAAAATAATTATTATATATGATGAACAAAAAATATGACTAATTACATTTGTAAATGCAAGGCACACGCAATATATGTGTCACAAAATGTAAATGTAATTGGAATTAATAGCTTTCCAAGAATCGTGCAATCTCAATCTGCTACAATTAATATATTTTCAAGCTTTCTGATAATAGAAACTAAATATTTGTTATAGCCAAAGGACAAGTTCATCAATTAATGATAAAGAGTGTCTAATTTGGCTTCAAATTGTTCATTATCTGATGCTCTAGTGCAGTGGAGCTTTCGTAATGCTTTTTGCCTGTGTAGCATAAGAGTTGAAGGGTAAATCTTTTATTTTTCTTATGATATATAGCTTCATATTATTTTTGCCTGTGCATTCGCCGCCTTTTAAAAAAAAAAAAAAAACTCTTTTCCCCTTCTTTTTGTCTTCTAGCTATAGAAAACATAAATATCACAAATATTCTTCCTCTTATTATTTATAATTTTTCTCCCCAGTGGAGGTTGAAAGATGGAAGCGATGCAGCGTTGCATAGAATCCATAAAAACTCGAGCTTATAGCTGGTATCTATCAGGTAATTAACTTTTCTTCTTTTACATGCTAAATTTAAAGATTTGCACAATTATTTGATTTCTCTATCTCTTTTCTTGATCAGTTGCTGGTAACTTGTATTTATTGGGTAACAGGTTTATGTAAAGTGTTGACTTTGGTATTAAACTTTTTTATGGATTATATGAATGAAAAGCACCATTAAATCATTTTAAAAAATAGAAAAGAAAAAACAACATTGTATTTTTTTACTTGAGAAACCAAATTGAAATAAAACTAAGATAAAAAGTGTATTTGAACTTAAATCTATCAGTCTATTACAACTAAATGATATATATAGTGACTTATAAAGAATTCTCTTCGAATTGGACAGATGCTGATGGAGAAGATCTGACTCCATCACCAACATGCTATATCTTTCATGTTACTGCTGCTTTTGTGCTTGCATTGGCAACAATCTGGTTCGCAGAATTAGCCAAAGGTCCTGTAAGTGAGAGACATGGCCAACATAACAATGGAGAATTAAAAACCATTTACATGGGTATGATTGTATTGTTAATAATTATTGGAACACTTTGTGCCTCTGCAGTTGTTGGTTTGTGCGTTAGTTTTATCATTCTTCTTATCATCACACTCAAGAGGAGCCCAGTAATTACCAGCTAGTTGATTTATTGTCATTTGCATCGAGGGATTGTAGATCGACCTTTTAAGTTAGATTTTATGATTTAAGGATTATAGCCTATGGAAACAAAATTCATTCATAGTTTAATTATATAGCACTCTCATGATCTCTCTCTCTCTCTCTCTCTCTCTCTCTCTCTCTCTCTCTCTTTTTAATTTCAAGATATGTCAACGTTATTGCCAACTTGGTTGATTTGGACCAAGTGATACAAAAAATACATATCGTATTGGATGTAGTAGTAAGCAAGCGAGTCCCTTTTCATGTTCGTCTTATCAATCAAATTTTCTATTGATGCCTTGTTAGAGATGTTTTAGACAGTGGTTCCAATATTTGGCTTTTATTATATAGGAAAAATTATATATATAATTATTTATATTTTTGCTATTAGATTTTATAATCAAAATGTGACACATATATAATTTTTATATATAAATATATAATTTTTTAATTAAACTTTGCCCTTATCATGTGATCATTGAAAAATGATATATTTATTATATTTTAATTGGATAATGACAAGTATATAAAAAACTACGTGTGAGTTTAATTGTTTACTATAACATATAATATTATAGTATGTATTTTTATCCCCACTATAAATTTTTGTATTATTATTATTATATGGTTTGTGTGTATATAAGTATTTACTTGGTTTTTTTATACATGAAGTTATGTAAAATAATTTAGTGAAAATTAAAATTATTCAAAATTTAATAAAATTAATTTTTCTAATATAATATGATCTGGGTGTTTTAAAAAATTTTGTTAACATCTGTTAATCAAAATATTATTGTTTCAAATTGGTCACTTTAAGTAGAAGGTTACTGGTAACATTATAAAATCATATATCCTTTTAAGTATTTATCAAAGCAACCATCATTGAAAAGTGAAAGAGTAACAAATAGAAAACTGTCAGTAACGATGATTTATATCCTTTGTTCTTATTTTTATCTCAAACCCGTTTACAATTTCTATTGAGTAGATATACAATGTGTTTGACTGTACATTGAGAAAGGGAAAATCTAAGTTTGCAAATCCCTTTTATGCAGAAGCAATAATTTGTTGTTTCTGTGCAAACCGTGTTTCTTCCTTTTCCAATGTAAAACTAAACACACACATAGTCGGTAGCTGTGGCCTCTAGACATACACTACCATATGTTATTCACTGACCAAGCTAATAATTCAATTCTGAAATAATTGTTTAGTAAATTTTATTCTCTAAAATTAATGAATATATAAATTAGTCTGTAAAAAAAAATTCTTTGTATGTTAGCCATGTTGGTGGACAAAAAAAGTAACATATATACATATATGTGTGTGTAACAAATTTATTATTTTAAAAAACTAACACGTGTGCTTAATTTATTTTCAAAACTAAAGTTAAATAAACACAACAACTTAGGAAGCATTATTAGTTTACTTATTATTTATTACCTCACAAAAGAAAATTGACTGATAAAAGAAAATTTTCAAAACAATTTATTTATAAAATATAAGTAAAGCAAGTTAATTATAAAAAGATACGTCAATTGATGGATCAAATACAATAAAATTATTTTAATATATATATATATATATCTCTTTATATTTAATTTAATTTACAAATATCTTATAACCTGAGTGCACTTATTAATATCATAACGACAATCTTGTGCTAAAGGTGCTCATGGCATTGGATGGATCACTACTTTTCTCGTGGCTTTTTTAGTCTTAGTGTGGGCAAAGGCTTGCAGAGTCTGAGAAAATGAAAAGGGACTTTTGGGGTCCAGCACTAGCTTCACCTTTCCACTTTCCAAGTATGGTCTCAGTTTCTTCAACACAGCTTCTTCAAATATAAGCATTCTGTACACGGTGGCAATTGGAACACTTGCAGTAGGTACTATTGATACAAATTTCCCGCCTTCTTTGACTGCCTTTAATGCTCTCTCCATGCCCTGTTTCTGGTATAAACAATATAATATTATTGTTGTGCTCGAACAAGGTATATGAATAACCTATAATTAAGTACGAGCACTGCATCTTTATATGAAGTATTAATTGGTTCAGAAAACTGACCCGCTGCATCATATACGACATCAAACTTTACTGAGAGTTCTTCAAAGTTGGATTTTGTATAATCAATAGGCAAGTCACCGCCTAACTTCCTCGACGGTTCCAATTTCTCAGTGCTACAAGTAGCTCCTATCTTAGATGCGCCAAAAACATGCTGGGCAAGCTGCCTCAAACACAGATTTTATTAGAGGATAAAGCATCACTTTACACCCTAATTTTGTCATCATCCAGAGAGATTAGAGCAAATTTAAAGTTTTTTAGTTTGAAATTTTTTGTTCAACTCTTTTATGATTTGTCTGGTTAACATTAATCACTTTGTGGTATTTTCGATATTAATTTTAATAGAAATAATGATGTAACAGTTAAATTAATGAACAATTTTATTATTGAAAATATGTTTCACTCATATACCTAATACAGTTTTATAGTATTTTAATGTAATAATTATTTAGTTTAAGTTGACATTTTGAAATTAATTTGTTGACTTACTTCCAATAATAGCCAGAAAACAAGGTTGAAATAGTTAAATTAGAAATTAAATGAAACCAACATTAACATTGAAATTGTTTATCATTTTAATATTCACGTGATTTTTTTTGGGTTAAAATTCAGATGATAAATAACACAAGCTGACTAGGTGGTTATTGAATAAATTATGGAAATATTGAATAACACATTTTAAAAGTAAACTGATTTTGCGCCAAACCCTGTTAAATTAACCTAAAATGCATAATACCTGAATAACCAGAGTCCTACACCACGAGCACCTCCAAGAACAAGGATATATTGCCCTTCAGAAAGTCCCACACGCTCAAGGCTTCCATGAGCAGTCCCAATGGCAAGAGGAAGGCTAACGACTTCAGGAAAACTAAGATTGGGAGGTTTGTGAGCCAATACTTTTTCTTCTGTGATAGTGTACTGTGCAAATGACCTAAGCTTCTTTAGGTCCTTCACAGCTTCAATGATATCACCGTATACTTCGTCCCCTTCCTTGAATTTCTTCCCTTGACTTCCAACTCACTGCGCCAGCAACGTCAAAGTCCGGAGTTCAAATATACTCCCCCTCCCCCAAAAACAAAATAATGAAATAATAAAAGGAAATCAAGTTCAAATATAAAGTAGTATAGTTCCGGATTCTTCCCCATCCACCAACAAGAAAACTATCCAAAAATTTTAAGTCATCATGAATGGATATAATTATATACTTTTGAAGTTTGAATTTCAAATTTGATATCTGAATTATATTCAATTTCTTTTTATTCACATTGGAGGTGGACTCAAAAATGTATAATCTGATATTTTAATAATAATAATATATAATCGAACAGCTTAAATTTTTATAAAAATATTTAAAATTTGTTGGAATCAAAACAATTTAAAGGTTTAATGTTTAATTAAGAGGAGTATAGTTCTCAATTTTTTTGAAATTTAACATTTTATTAGAGGAAATTACAATTTACTCCTTGAACTGAGGTTATTATTGAATTAGTCTCCTTATGGGCAATTAGAAAAGTTTTGTGGGTTTCACAAGAAGAAAAAAAGAATGTCACATTCATGACCAATGAACAGCAATGACTATCTTCTAACTTATATATATATATATATATATGTTAGATTGGCACATGAGTTTTTAAATATAGCAAAACATTCTTTGAACTTTGGACAAACAAAAATATTAAATTTTATTTAAAATAAATGGCAAGAAACCACGTGATTTTGACTATGATTATAAATTTTGTACTTCGCTTAATGCCAGACTTGCAAAAAATTCATTCCTAATTTTGAGAATTAATTGAGATCTTAACGTTTTCACTTTTTCTATGAGACGGTACATTGTAGCACTGGCTGAAGCCGCCATGATCGTGGTGGTTTGAGAGAACTTGGAAAGACCAACTGGCCATTTTATACACCATTTTTGTATACGTTGTCATCTTCGAATGTCGCGTATGAAGCCTTTTGTTCTGTTTCTTTTTGTAAGCAGGTATGTCATTTCTTTGACTCGACTTTATAAAAGTTATTTAAAACATTTATTTATCTAAGAAACAAGGCTGAGGTAAAATTATAGCTTTGGATATGCTAAATGTATACAATTCCATGTTCCATGCACTTTTAGGTACTGGTAAAGTCAATTACATTGAATTTTAGATTTAATAAAAAATAAAAAATAAAACTTGCTTCTTGCATTCGTAATATATATATATATATAGAGAGAGAGAGAGAGAGAGAGAGAGGGAGAGATTTTTTTTCCAATGAATTAATGTGGTTAAATTAAAATATTATTTCAATATATATATAATCTTCTAATTATATGACAGCATAAAATTAGTACATTAATGAACTTTAAATCTTACATTAGGAAAGGTCTATTGTAGTATGTGGCTTAAATTGGAGAAAAAACAATCTAAAGGAAAGCAAAAGGCAAATAGGCAAGATAGGGTATTTAGCATCGCGACGTTATGCACTCAGCGCCCTGGCACTTACATGAGAATTCTCCCTAGTACAAAATCAAAGGACCATATTGCCATCGCGCTCAATGACCAAGGCCATTTCACTGAAGGAGAGCCACCACACACAATTGCTAAATTTTAGGGAATTTTCTGGATTAAGTTGTATTTCGACTATGGGAGATTTTCTTAGGATTTTTACTTTGTAAGGGGGTACTTATTAATGTAATTCTAGGGTCTTAATATATAAGAGAAACCCTTGGGTGTGTGAGAAAAATAGAAAGAAATTCAAGTCTATAAAGGAGAGTCTAAGAGGCTCTCTTGTGATTCCCAAAATCTCATAGTAGTGAAAGATCATCATTAGTATGGGGACATAACCCCATCTCAATCAAGTGTTAGTTCCTATATATTCATGTCATTTTTCACATTTTTTGCTAGGAAATAGGTGCTTAGAGCTTTAATTATATGGTAAATATCACTAACTATAGAGAAAATATACATAGATAGGATATATAACTTCATATACAATTTTTACATAGTAGATAGCAAGTTTTGACTTAATTTTGGTTAAATTGTGAATTGTTCATACTTTACTCTTCTTATAAGGTGTAAATATATGAAAAGATAAGCTAGAGTCATCTTGGAGTTAGAAACTTAAACCCTAGAGCAAAGAAGTTGAAAAATGTTGTTACAAGAGTAATGGCATTGTGACGCCTCTACTTTGGCATCACAACACCATGCGAAGCAAATATGGCTTTTGATAAAGGAGTTGGTGCCATAGCACCATTTGTTGAAAATCAAAGGCAGTGTTTTTTTACTCCAAATTTTTTAGGGTTGTGCAACTTACACCTATTCCTACTTCATTTGGTTGTCATTATGGGCCTTTAGAATGTAGAAGTGAGCCTTAGAATGCATTTTAGAACAAAGGAGTGCTAGAGCTTGAAGATTAAAGAGAAGACAAGCATCCATATACTTTGTTTTCTTTCCTTTACTTCTTTTCTTTGCATATTTTGATTTCATTGATGGATAATCTTGTAATGAGTAGCTAGACTTCTTGAGTTAGGATTATTATTAATCTTTGCATGAATTAGAGTTTGTTTTCCCTTTTGCCTTATGATTAATGATTTATATATGTTGATTTAACTCTATGCTTCATGCTTTCTAGTTGATTGGCCAACAATTGGTTTGATTTGTTGCTTTAGTTGAGCCTGGGAGAGGAATAGTGGAGTAGAACTTGAGTTAAATTGTGTGGATACTTAAAGCTTGCATAAATGAGTGGATGGTTTAGCTAATGAGATAGGAATATACTTATTAGTCTCACATAGTCAACATTAAGGTTTATGCTTTTGATTGTTTGTTGGTTTAGTTTATAAGGGATTATGAAAGTAACTACGTATATATCTATATGGGACTTAGAAAAAATAGTGAAATTGAACCTACACTAGCACATAACACCATCAAAAGCAAGGTTAAGAGGGGTAAATTATGTCTCTATAAAGTACTTAAGGAAGATTTCTCAAATTATCCAATAATCCAAATTTAATTTTGATCTCTAACTTTGCATGGTAAATACATTTTATTTGCTTTTCAATATGCACATATTCACAATTGATTTGTTCAAGTTAAGTTGTGACTTTTGGTATTTAGAAAATTTTGACAACAAATCCTTGTGGAAATGATCTTTATTTATCATTTTATTACTTATGTGATACATATACTTGCATGTACACTTTGATTGTACTAAGTTTTTAGCCTTGTTTTCGGGGATTTATGTACCAAAATTTTTTTATCAATATTAATATGCTATACTTAACTTGAACTTAAGCCTTATGCATAGTTTTATTTATGTTATTTTCATTTTTTTTTCTTGTTTTGTCTTGTAGTGGTTAACCTCCTCTTATTCAAGAAGCTAATTGGAAGTTGTCTTACTTAAAAAAGGATCTGAAGAAGCTTTTAACCTAACTTTAAAGGAAGAACCCCAAACTTCTAAATCAACTAGATATGTAGTGGAAGATAATGAAAACCGAATCAGAAGGCTAACATTTCAGGCAAACAATTTTGAAATGAAGCCAATAGTATTGCAAATTCTCTAAATGGCTCAATAGTTTGGAGGATGACCTTCAAAAGATCCCAACACTCACCTTTCAAGCATTTTGGAGGTGTGTAGCTCTTTCAAGCATAATAAAATATCTAATGATGTCGTTTGTTTGAGGCTTTTCTTACTATCACTTCGAGATAAAGCTAAAATTTGGCTTAACTTATTGCCAAATAAGTTTATTACAACTTAGGTTGAGTTAGCTTAAAGAATTTCAGCCAGGTTCTTCCTACAAGCTAGATTAATGGAATTGAGAAATGACATTATCACCTTCCTATAGGATGAATCCAAACCATTATATAAAGCATAGGAAAGGTTTAAAGAGTTATTAGAAAAAGGCTTAAACCACAGGCTGCCTAAGTAGGTCTAAGTTCAAACATTTTATAACAAGTTGTTACTAGAAACAAAGACAACCTTGATTCAGTAGCCAATGGAAGCATTGTAGGCAAATTAAATGTTTGTGATGCTTATGATCTGTTAGAAAGTATGATAACTAACTTTCTTCAATGATCCTATATTAAAACTCCAAAAAAAAAAAAGAAAAAAAGTTTGCGATAGTCTATGAAATCGATGCATTGACCACAATCTCAACCTAAATGGTTGTAATGAATAGAAGATTTGATAATCTTGAATTTCATTTTAATGCAAGTATAAGTGTTCATGCCATGCGAATTCTAGTCATCAGTTGTGAACATTGCACCCTTAATATTTGAAATGGAAAATTATAGGGGTAATTATGGCAAAAATCAAAATAAACCATACTTAAATATCTACAAGTAGGGTGAAGGAATCATCTCAACTTCTCTTGGAGCCAAGGTCAGAATTAGAATCAAGCATTTGAGATAAGATTGTTAAACCCTAATAGATTTCTAGCTCGAGTTAGGCTATTAGTTTAAGAAAAGAAGTCAAGTATGGAGGAGATGTTTGTGCAATATATGGTTAAGTAGGATAAAACTATGGCCAAAAGTAAGATGCCATTATAGCTAGGCAAGATGCAATTATGGCCAAGAATAAGTCGATTATTAGAAGCATAGAGATACAAATGGGCCAATTAGCCTCATCCATAAACTCAAGGCAGTATAAAGGGCTCTCGAGCGATACTATACTAAACCCATAAGGAGACAACAAAGAAGAGATCAAAGCTACTACACTAAGAAGTGGCAAGGAATTGCTTAAAGTGTCACCCTCAATTAAAATAGACAATTCAAGGCAAGAGGAAGGTGTGATTGAAGAAATGCACAAAAAGAAAAATGAACAAGTTGAGAAGAAGAATGAAGAAAAGAGTGTTGGGTTTCGATGACCAAGCATTGTGAAATAATATAAAATTTTTCCTAAAATCCACCAAGAATCCTTGCAAAAAGGGCATAAACTGGTGATAAGAATGTTACCTTTTGTAAAGATTGCTTTCCACAGGTGAGTCCATGTTTATTCAACTTACAAACTTTTAATCTTGTGCATATTCTGAATGATTCTGCAATCTTATACTTACATTTAGAACAAATTCTTCTTTATTTCCTCCATATAAGAGGCATCTCACATTGTAACACTATATATTTCTAACTTATCTTATGCTATTATCATGCCTTAAATCATGCATCTCACATAGGAGGCAAGAAAAAGTAATTAAAATAATGAATATTTTAGTGTTGCATAGCATGTAAATTTTTTATTCGGTGTCTTGTGGACCATGTGAGTTCATGTATCACATTTTCATATTTAATTACATAGATACAATTTAATTCTATCACCAAAAGTGGCTTAGAATTCATGCAAGGCAAGGGAATACATATAATTCATAGTTGCAACTTCGACTAGAATTTCCCACTTTCTGTCACAAACTTTGGAAAATTATAACTAATTCTAGAAAAATCAAAATCATGCATTACTATAGATATCTAATTTATGTAAAAATATGTCTACATTATGAAACATCATGCAGAAGGCATTTGACATTTAAAAAGGTATAGAAGTCTGATTGGCTATTAGTACTGATACAAATTTTTGCTATAAATTTCAAAACTTTTCAATTAATTCCACAAAAATTCAATCCATACAAATATACCAATATGGAAAGCTACAGATGTTAGCTAGAGGAAAAAATGCATTCAAACCATTCTAGGCACGTCTAGACCTCAAAAACAAATTAAATAGTAACATAGGTCTGATTGAATGCCTGATACTAGATAGAAACTTTAAATATATATATATATATATATCTCTCTCTCTCTCTCTCTCTAGACATCCAAATAAGATGTTTCCAGCTGGCACAAGTCATTGGGAAGGTCTAGTATGTTCTTGTAAATTTTCGTGACAATTGGACATCACTTGCCCCTTGAGTGATAGAGTTTCATTTTGGACCTGAGTGAATAGTGCACTAAATCAAAACCAAAAAAAATTTTAATTTTGAAAATTCATCAAATATTTCATAGGCCTCCAAAAATTCTACACTTTATCTTCCTAAAAAGCTTTCAAAAATCTCTAGTTGTATGCCAAGTTTCAAATCAAGAAAAGCTAATTTGAACAAAAAGTAGTATAGGTTTCCAATATGGTCAATTTTAGTCCATATCAGATACCAATTTATGTCCAAATGGTCTCTTTTGATATTAGGCACCTTTTGGGCAAGTTTAAAAGCATGTATATAACTTGTATAAACTGCTTAAATGGTTCCAAACCTTATACATCTTAATTTGGTTATTCCACTTCCATTTATACACTAATACATCAAGCCATCAAGAAGCCAAACTTGCCATTACATGCTCAATTTACATTGTATCATTCACATAACATGATTTCTCATTTATACATGATACATTAACATAATTATATATGCTCATAAGGTCATAGGTCATATGCAATAATATATTTCAATATTTGCCACTCATATGCCTTAAAGAAACAAAATCTATACACTTTGATGTTATACTTTCATCTCCCAAGTTGTTGGCTCTCATTACCTTATTCTTTTAGTTCACATGTTAGAACATTAAAGAGGAGGGAATGAGATTTAAAAAATCTCAATAGCTCATCTCCCTTGCAATCACATATAAAAGATGCAAAACAAATCTTACAAATGCATGCATGGGCATATTGGCATGTACAATCATTCAAGAGACATTTTTAACATATAAATAAGTCATATATAACATACTTAGGCTTGTCAAGTAAGTGGATTAGCCTCACCTATTCACTTGTAGATTTTGGACTTGCCTCACCCATTTCTTTAAGAGGTTTTTGTCTCAACCTTACTCTTAGGAGTCAATCTCACTCTTGAGAGAATCTTTACTTTGTCTTAACCAATTCTAAGAATTCTTAGCTCATCCTCACCATGGCTAAGGGTTCTTGGTTGCTCTGCACTTAAGCAAACCCAAGTCAATATCATTTAGAAATATAATCCATCATCATGGTATTATGGAGTGAGAGCTCTTGCTAGAATATTTTTCATGGCTTAAAATACACATACACACATTCAAAGACAAGTCAAGCATATATTCATACATGAGAAAAAAAGGAGTGAGTTACTTTGGATGCAATCACACACTTTTCTCCTTAAATTTGCTCTCCCTTCCTTGCCCTCACACACACAATAGTGTGGGAATGATTTCTCTTGGCCTAAACACAATTTATGGAAGCCAATTAGGTTCATGAAATTAATTCTAAGGCCACAAATCTTCTTTAAACACTAACTTGGTCTATTAACTCCTTTATGGTTATAAGAATGCACCTAATGAAGCAATACCCATCAAATAAATTCTAAGCCTCATTATTTCCTTTTATATATGATTATTGACTCCTTTTTAGCCTCTTGGAGTTATCACACAATTAAAACAAATAGCCCAACTATATATTGTTTCTTTAAGTCATATTATGGAACATAAGACACCAACTCATTCTCTAGGCCTCCTAATTTTTTTCTAAGGTTTTCCCCCATTTTCATTCATCATATATGACTCAAAAATGGGTTTGAAAAAATTTAAAACCCTCCCTAGGTGTCCCATCTCCTTTAGGCCAAGACTATGTAGCATTTGGCCTTTACAAATGTTTGTTTTGTTTTCTTGATAGATGATGCATATGGGGAGACTTTTAGGGATCTTAAAAACTCATTTGAACATTCATTTAGGCCTATGAATAATTACATCAAATCAGATTTTCAAGGGAACATATGAAACCCTAGGTTTGCCACTTTAAAAATCAATGGCTTTTTCTTGAAGTTCTTTGCATATTCTTACTCTCCTCTTTTAAATTCATAGAATTCACCCTTAGTTCTACTAAAAATTCAAGCCCTCTTGTAGCTACATACACGGGGCAAAGTAGGGACAAGGAGGGGGAAGGAATAGCTACCATAAGATAAAGATTTTACCTTGTTTCCATAACTTTTCTTGCTTATTTCTCACTTTCCCTAGCTTCTTCTCTTCAAATCCGAATTTTCCCCTCTATTCTTCCCTTAAAATAGATCTATAAACTTCAATAAAATCATAGGAAAGAAGCTTGAGAGGAGAGGAACAAGTTTGGAAGAAGAAAGAGCATGAAAATCCATGAAATTCCTTACCTTTTTCTTGCTTTTTCTCCTCCATGGTGCACCTAAGATAGTTGGTGTTTTCTCTAGTTTTTGGGCAGGATAAGTCATGCAAATGAAGGGAGAGAAGAAACAAGAAACTTAAAGAGTGTTCAAGAAGCTTCCACTTTCTTAAAAATTTCAATTTTGCCCTTCGTTCTTGGCATTTTTGTTTTTAACTCGTTTTAGTTCCTTTTTTAGAATCGTCTTTTTTATTATGAAATTTAGGTCTTCAATTTAGTAAAATACCTTGGGAATCACTCAAATCAGAGCTAAAACCTTTTCAGATAGATCTGTCAAAGATCAGATTCACCGACATTGGAAAACGTCTACTGGAGGGGTTTTAACTATCCCAAGGCTTTCCATGGTTTTCAGGGCCTTTAAGAACTCCAAAGAATGCAAAAATTTCATTTAAAAAGCGTTGCTATGAGAATTTCAAAATTTACTCAAAATGACAAAAATGCCTTTATGTTTCGTCAATTTTTTTGTCATGATTCATTTCTTCATTCTAGCTTAATTTTCTCTTTGTCTGAGCTTGAGATTCTCATTTTTAGGAGTCTACAATGCTTTTCAAATTTTTTAGGATGTTAACTAAGTCATTTTGGGGGACTTCCTTTTGTATCCGGTGAATTTTGTACATTTACGGAGAAATCGTACAGTATGTTTCTTGGTTTTTCTCTCATTTTCAGAGAATCGGATATTACACACATCCTCTCCCATGTAACAAACTTGGTGTTCTGCCCAAACTAGAGGAAGAGGCCAAGGAGTGAGGTCGACCAAAGGAGGAATAGAAGAGGAAGGAAAAACAAGGAGAAAAGGTATGAAATTTAAGACTTTTCCTAGTTCTCTCTTTAGCAACTTTCTTCCCCTCCTTCCCACCATCCTTTCTATAGTTTTGGTTGGTGATATGGGTCTAATTTGGCTTTGATTTAGAGGGAGAAAGTTAGTCCTGGAAAGAGGAGGCTAAGGCAAAGAAAGAAGCTTTAGAGAAAAGCTAGAAACCAAGGTAAATCCATTGCTTTTCATGCTTCTTCTCCCTTCCTTCTATGTGCGTATGTTTTGGCCACTTATGGGATAGCCAAGGGGGAGTTGTTTTTTAACCAAACCAAGTTTGAAACTTAGGATTTAGAGTGTGGGAAACAAGATGGTGCAAAGAAATCTAAGAAAGAACCAGTGAAATTTAAAATACAATTTCTAGGGATTTTATTATACCATAGTTAGTGTAAAGCTTTCTAATGATATTTTCAATTGTCTAAGAGTTTTTATGAGTTTCTACACATCAAGGAAGCCCCCCACATAGATCTCCCATCAAAGAAACAAAACAAAATAAAATCATT
>JAIUCV010002839.1:0-40718 GCA_026724425.1 Erythrophleum ivorense | reverse complement strand
TTTTTCTTTTTAATTTTTTTATATAACAAAATAATTTATCCCAAATAATTTTAACAAATTAAAAATAAAAGAAAATAAAAAAGGAGGAGAGAGTTGAAATATATATATATATATATTAAAAAAATAGAGAATATCAAAGAAGTATAATATGAATACTTTATTATTTTTTTATATTTGATCTCTATTATGTTTATATTCAATTTCCTAATAACATTTCTTTTAAATATAAATGTATTTAACCAAAATTATTATTTAGTTTTTGTTTTTTTATGTTTTAGTAATAAGTAGAATTTTAATATAATTTAAAAACTCTAAAATAATTTTTATAATATCTTAAGAAATATTAAATTAATAATCAAATAGTTAAAATTTATCAATATTTTATTTTTTACATTAAAATTTTAATATATAAAATTTTTAAAAAATGTAATTAATTATGACCAGTTCGACCACGGTCCGACCACAATTAGACCAATGAACTGTGAACCAGTGTTTTCACCGGTTCAATGATCGGTCCGATTTTAAAAACATTACATTTAGTATATTGGTGTTCAAGATTTCTGATGTCATCCAAAACAGTAAAAGACACAATGTGTTCAAGATTTCTAATGCTTGCTACGTGTGAGCCATGAAAAAGCCATGCATGCCAACGTTAGCTTCTCTCTTCCTTCCCATGTGTATCTTCCAGCCATGTATATCCTATCTTGCTATGTGAAGGAGTATGTGTCCAGTGAATACGAGGGCCATGGGAGAGACGTTTCTTCCCTCAATTGTGTGCTATGTGGAGTGTGTGTATGTGAAAGTATCATGCACGTGAATGTGTATTAAGTGAGGGAGACGTGTGAGTGCCTGGACCTACGTGAAACCTTATGAAAATGCCATATGTGTAATTCCATATGTGATTATGAGGAGTGAAAGCCAACATGTAAGTGGATTAGTGAGTGAATAGCAGTGGAATGTATGTCATGTGATGGATGAGTGTGTGAATATGTGGTAGCGTGAGAATGATTCCAAGAAAATGAATGGAGTGTGTCATACCATATAGATTCCAATCCCATACACTTCCATTCATAGGATTATCACATGTTTCAAGCAATCACTTGAAGAAAATTGATAAATTTTCATGTTTTGATTGTGTTACATCGGGGTTAATTTGCCAATTTGTGATATGTGGGCCTCGTGGATTAACTGACAACATCCCCTAATCATATAATATTAGTACAAATCATAAACATCTCAAGATACTAAGTAATCTACAGATCAAGAACTAAACATGCTTAAAATTTATGTTTTGCCTCGAGTTCTAGGGTAGTAGAATTTAAGGCAACTTTAGAAATTCATAATTAAATGTAGAAAAATCAAAATGAAGCAAACCATAGCTTTCTAAAAAGCTCTGAGTGTTAAGTTTACATTAAAAATAATCCCAAATCATGAACACAACATTTAGATCATGATTGACATCAAAAGACACAGAAGTCTAGCTGTCTCCTGATACTGATATAGTTTACTATTATAAACTTTAAAAATGTCAAACTAATTCCAAAAAAATCCAATCTAGTTATATTTTATCATTCTGGGAAGCTGTTGATGTTAGCTAGAGGAGACAAATCATTCCAAATTAGTTCAAGTTCATTTAAACCCCAAAAATTAATCAAACAATGCTTTGGGTCTGATGGTGCACTTGATACTGGATAACAATTTCAAAAATTCATATATATATCTCTCTAGACATCTAAATGAGGTGATTCCAATTGGCACAGGTCACTGGGAAGGTCTAGTTTCTGTTTGTAAAATTTTATGACAATTGGACATTATTTGCCTTATAAATGACATAGAAATAGTTTCAGACCATTGCTACAGTACTAGTGACCAAAACTAGAAAAATTACCCACTTCAACAATTTGCCAAATATTTCACAGACCTCCCAAAATTATCTACTTTAACTTCCCAAAAATCTCTTAACAAGCTCTAGATGCATGCCAACCTTCAGACCAAGAAGAGCTCATTTAGACAGAAAGTGATATAGCCTCAAGAAATGGTCAATTTTACCTTTTATCAAGAGTTACTTTGGTTCAAATGGCTTTCTTTTGAGTTTGACACTTCTTGGATAAATTTAAAAGCATAAATATGACTTATAAAAGCTGTCCAAATAGTCCTAAACTCCATGCATCTTAATTTGGGTTCCTCACATCTATTAATGCATTAAACATACATGCCATCAATAGTCCAAAATCCATGTTTCTATTGGTTTGAAGTCACATATAGGTTACAGAATATCTATGTATCATATTACAATTGTTCATAATCTTACATCCCAAAAATTCATATGTACAAGCTCTCTTTACCATTCAATTACATAACAAGTTACAAATTACACAAGATACAACATGCTAGGTTCCTTAGCTTGCATTTCCTTGATTTTGAGCACCACCTAGACATTTCAAGAGTGAGGGGAAAAGGGGAGTGAGATTCCAAAAATCTTAATAGATCACACACTCATTCACACAAAGCATATGTATGAAAAGTTTAATAACTATAAAGTATGCAAAGTCACAATTTCCATACTACTTATTCACATTCAAGTCAAGACCATGCTTTAAGGACTTTTGATTTTGCCTCATCCCATTTTAGGACTTTTGGTTTTGTCTCACCCCATTTTTAAGACTTTTGAATTTGCTTTATTCTTGGTCTAGGAACTTTTAACTTGGCCTTACCCTTCCAAGAGACTTTTGGCCTTATCTCACCTATGCCATGAGACTTTTGGCATCTCCTTACCTTCATCAAAGGCATCACCTCACCCTTATGAGCTATTTTTACAACCATAATCATTCAAGAAAATATATTGGTACCAATGTAATGTCGAGGCATCAAGTGACATACCATCAAATCACAAGAATATACATAAGCACACAATGACATACATATGTACATAAGAATGCAAGGAGAATGAGGTAGAAAGCTACCTTGGATTTATGCAAAAATTTTTTGATCTTTTTCTTTCCTCTTTTTGGCTTCACAAGTGTACCTAGGTGGGTTAGTGGTTTCTTGGCCTAGGCATCATAAACAACACACAATTACACACTTGAAGCAAGTTAAGACACTAGAGTCACTTTTAAGCACATACTTGGTTCCATAATGGACATATTAGTTCCATAAATTGTCTATTGAAGCAACTTATACCATTCAAATTCTAGGCTTCATTCTCTTGTTATCCCTAGACTTTTTGAACTCATTTAACGTCCTTAGAGCTATCACACATTCAATTGCACAATTGGAAAACCAAGTTGCTTCATAAAGTACTATTATGGACACCATTGTCCCATCTCCCAATCCATGGCTTCTAAATTTTTTTCAATAGTTCTTCCCATCTAATATCATATGGAGTCCCAAATTAAGGCTAGAACAAATTAAAACTCTCCCTAGCCTTATGGACTCTCTTTAGCCGAGACATGCACCATTAATGGAGTTCAAGGAGCTTTTGAAGTTTTCCTGATGGGAAAGCCACTTGGGAAGGTTTCTACAGGGAGGAGCTCAAGGGAACATTCAAATAGCCAAGAAAAAAATTGCACCAAATCAGATTTTACAAAATCCTAAGGAAGCCTACACTTTTCTATCTTGGTTTCTATTAGTTTTTACTTGAATTTATTGTCATATTCTTAATCCTTGCATTCTTTTTCCTAAATTTCTTCCTTGGTTCTGTCCAAAATTCATCTCCTTCTACCCCGTTCAAGTTGGCCGAAAATAGCACAAGAAAGAGCAACCAAGATGAAGCATCAAGAATGAAAAATTACCTTGGTTTCAATCTTGTTTCCAAAGCCTTTCTTCCTTGGTTCTCTTCTTCTTGGCAAATTCAAAATTTTCCCCTTAGTTCTAGACCAAAAATAGAACCAAAAAGTTCAACCAAACCATAGAAAGAAAGGAGGAAGAGAGGAGAACAATATTGGAAAAGGAAGAAGTATAAAATTTCATGAAATTACCTAGCTTTTCCTTGGTTTTCTTCCACTTTTTCTCCTTCTCTTGGTGCGCCTAAGGAGTTGTGTTTTTTCTCTAAAAATGGGCAGAAGAAGTCGTGCTTAATAAGAGGGAGAAAAAGGGAGAAAAGTGTGGAAGGCTTTGGAAGATTCAATAAGCTTTTATTTCCAATTTCATCATTCCATAATGGCAATTTTGTTTCGACTTCGTTTTAGCTCCTTTTTTAGAATCGTATTTTTCATCTTAAAATTTAGATTTCTAATTTAATAAAATACTTTTAGAATCACTCAATTTGGAGTTAAAACCTTCCCGAATGAATCCATCAAAATTTGGGCTTACCGTCATCAGAAAAAATACACTGGAGGAGTTTTATCAGTCTCAGGGCTTCCCATGGTTTTTGGGGCCTCTAAAAACCTTGGGTAACTCAAAACTTTCATTTAAAAAGTTCTCCTATGAGTTTTTCAAAATTTTGGCATATTTATGAAAATGCCATTACATTTCGTCAGTTTCTGATACAATTTCGTTTTCCATCATAGCTCCATTTTTCTTTCTATTTAAGCTTGGGATTATCATTTTTAGAAGTATAGGACTCTATCCAAAATTTTCTAGACTTTTTCTAGCTCATTTTGATAGCCTTACTTTTATACGGCTCATTTCGTCGTTTTATGGTCTTTACAATTATTACATTTTTATCCGTTTGTTACAAAGTGTATGATTAAATGAATGCAAGGGTGGTCTACATGGAAATGTAGTATGATTTGGTGTAGCTGTTTAGACTTGGAAAGCTTTCCTTGTCACGTAATTGTGTGTGATTTTATAGAAGCAGCACATTCATTCTCTTATATTCTTCCAACCATGTGCATTTTCGTTCAAATCAATTTCTTCATTTAAATTTCATTTGTCCATTAAAATATATAAAATAATATAAACATTAAGTAATTAAAAAAATTCACAAAATGATTTAAAAGAATTTATACATTAAAACCAATAATTTTGCAAATTAATTTATTGAGTGCATAAGTGGCTAATAAAATTAAAGTCCACCTAATTAAATCTCTAAAGTCATATTTAATCATTCAAAACTATAAATTAAGAAGAATAGAAGGTATAAAAATACTATTTATTAATATTTTAATTAAAAATTTTAATAATAACAATATATGAATCTGTGCCAAAATGTATTTCTTCTACGCTCTATATTATAATATTCAAAATGCTAAAAATTAAAATGATAAATAACAAACAATTACAAGGTGCCAATTTACTAGACACATAAGAGGAAACTAGGTTAGTCTTAGAGACTTATTGGGAGAGTTTAGCCAAAACCAAGGGAGCTAAAAGCAAGTGGCATTTAATTTGAGTTAGCAAATTTAGAGGAAGATGCTGATAGAAGGGACCTTGATTATCTTGGTAACAAGATCACCAACTAGACTTTTAAGAGGTAGTCCAAGAGCCTCAATCCAATATTTGCTAATAGTATTTAAAAAAAAACTCAATTGGAATTTGAATTTATCTAATAGGATGGTAGAATTGCATACCTGATGACAATCCGAAAGCAACCATAGATGATAAAAAAAATAGTAAGTTTAGCAACCTATTTAGCCTCTTTAGAATTTTTTAAAGAGTGGGAATTGATTAGTTAGTTCTCTGAAAAGGTTACCAGAGTATATAATTATACAATGATAGAGAGTTGTCGTGTCTCTACTGGTAACCTTTTTATTATTCCATTAATTATTAATTAATTATTTAATAATAATAATAATAATAATTTATATTCCAACTGATCAGATTAATGATAAAAAAAGATAAGATAATTAATCATTCTTGCAAAATTACTATTGTATAAAACAAATAAAAATGAGGTTAAGTGATGGCGAGATGTACCAATTTTAGTAAACAGCTTCTTTAGCCATGACATTCTAAATTTTTGTCTGATATTGTTAACCAAATGTTAGAGGCAAAATATATAATAAGCCTGCGTGGGTTGTCACCCTATGCGCCCATTAGCCACAGCATCCAAAATACTAGTATGCTTATCAAAAATCAAGTAAAGCACATCTTTATCCTTCACTAAATATGCTCGGAGGTTAAATAAAAACTATGCCCATACCTTATATGTTTCTCCCTCTACTACTGCAAAAGCAAGTGGGATAATGCTCCTCTCACCATCTTGTGCCCCTACAATTAGTATAATCCCTTTATATTTGCCATAAAGAAATATCTTATCTATTTGAATCATCGACTTCAAGTAGTCAAAAGCCTCAATGCACGGCCTAAAGGTCCAGAATACCCAATAAAATATGACTAACTCATCATTAGCTACACTAGTTGATACATGTTCTTTATACATAAAATCATAGTACAAACTTGGTATGAAATGTTGAATAGCAACCAACTACTTAGATAACAAAGTATATGACTTTTTCTAATTCCTAAATATATGTGAGATAGCTCGATATTTTTCCTTCCAAGTCTTATTGTATGAAACATTGTATTCAAATACATAATGCACATGCTCAATGACCTCTTGGATTGACACCCTAGGGTTCTCAGTTACCATTGATACGATGTATATTAAAATAATATCATAGCTTAGTTTTGGGTGATTTTGTAACAATGATGTTGAAATACATGTATGAAACCCATTGTATTTTGTTATCTCCCAATAGTTTTTCTTCTTTCAATAATAGGCCTTAACCCTCCACTTGCATAACCCTTGTCTATATCAAAGGCACTAGTATTCTTTGTACTTTTTTGAGGAATGGAATACTTTAAAAGTGTAATATGCACGTATCGAGTATATCTTTATTACCCGATGAAAGGACCATTGATCATTATATAGCATTCCTACATGTAGCTCCTAGCCATCATTCATATTTATCGCTGCCTCTTCCATTTTAGCATAGTCAAGAACCCTCGCACTGCATCTATCCATTCAAGGAACACAATCGTTGAGCCATCATAAATATTAATAAGGGCTAGGGAATTCATGGCAGCATTCACACAATCAGTGTCTTCATTATCATTTATATTACTACCATCATTATAATCATAAGGAATAGTATGATATTCATTCTCTTCCTTAAATTCATCCAGTATATCATTTGTTTCTTTTGGAGGAGAAGGGGGCACCAATTGGTTCATGTGACGAATTTGATTGCAAGATATCATCAACTTGTAGATGAGATGAATTCAGATGGGAGTTATGGTATACCAGACCAATAAGTGTATATTGACTAACGCTTGCAAAGTATGTTATAAACAAGGTAGGTTGATCTTCTGTGATGTTAGCGTGGTTGAAGGATGGGATTGAATCCAGCACATATTCAACTATTGCTTGAATTGTCACATTTAAGTTTATTTCCTTTGACGATATTTTTGCATATAACTCTAGTGAACCCAACTATGATGGAAATTTTGTATTTGCCACCCACATCGCTTATATATTGACATCCCTTTTTAACTTATATGTTCGATACTTTATGGGTCTTAGTGACACTGGATGCGTATATACTAAGTCAGACACATATTGATTTGAGTCTCTCTGTAGTTATTCAACAACTTCTTATTTTAACCTCACTAACAAATTGTTATAATCAACAATTATTATATCAACTGTATTTGTGATAAATGTTACATCTTCTTCGATTTCATATATTTGTCCATTTGAATATATATATATATATATATATAACATTTTTTTATTATTCCTTCTGTCAGCCCAATTAACACTCATATTAACATCTAAAATAGAGTACCAAAGTTATAAATTATTATTTTATTATTTTTTGTATTAGACTCATTTTCTTAAAATTTTTTCCAAAGTTTCTATATTTTTCATTTACATTTTCCTCAATATTGTACTATAATTTTTCTATAATAAATTATATCATATAGAATTATAAATTTTAATTTTTTTATCCACATTATATGTTATATATTTTATTTTTCCATATTATACTCTTTAGCAATTTTTGTTTCCATATTTTTATTGTATTTATAATATTTTTTCATATTATATTTCTTATAACTTTTTTTTTTATTTTTTCATATTATATTTTCATAAATATTTTCTTAGTTATAATTTTTCAGATATTATCCTTTTCATATTTTTCTCTTTTTATGCAACTTTTATTTCTATATAATATTTTTTCACAATATTTTTCATATTATATTTTATACAACATTTTTCAGTTTTCCACATTTAGTTTTTCTCACTATTTTTATTGTATTTTTTTCAATACTTTTTTATCTTTAAAAATATTATGCATTATTTAAAAACTATTTCATAATTGTATTTTTTTAATATTATATTTCATATTTTGTTCATACTATATATTCTTCCAATATTTCTTTCAACATTTTTCCATTTTTTAGATTTTTCCTTTATTATAATAATTTTTTTACAATATTTCTTCATATTTCTATTATTTATAACATTTGTAATTTTTTCTTTATTATATTTCCATCATAATTTTCAATTAAATTTTTTCCATCATTATAATATTCAATATTGACAAATTGTTTTCATCATAATAGTAAAATTTTCATATCACAAATTTTTTTGCTTAAATTTATTGTTTTTGCAACCTCTTTCATATAATTTTTTAATTTCTTTTACCTTCCTAGATAGAATAACTATAAATTATAATTTGACTTATTTTTCTCAAGCTTTATTTTTTCTACTCATTCTGCAATTATTTTCTTTTAAAATTTAGCCACAACTAAGTTTTTATATGTAAAAATAAAAAATTATTCAGATAAAGATCAAACAAGTAAAAGTATATATCACAAATATTTAAATTTTAACTACAATGTAATTATATTTTCAATAAAATAAATATTAGTTTTGGTTAATATTTTCATACCAGATATTGATCTCAAAAAATATTTAAGACCACTTCTACCTTTTGTCTTCCTTTTCCTATAATGACTATTGAAGGAGACAATATTTTTTATTGCGTAAAAACTTGCTACTGATAGTAAAGTTGAAGGAAAGAAGAAAAGATGAATAAAAATAAAAAGATGAAAAGATGAAAGAAAGAAACTGCTGGTGGAAGAAAAGAGAAATTGCACAGAGTAAATGTGGGAGGGGAAGAAGGGTCAAAGGTTTAAAAGGAAGTGGAGCCCAACAATAAAAAATGGATAACATTTGTTTTGTCCAATAGTTTTTTGCTACCGTGGTAGCATAATCTGCTACTTCTAATGATACACTGCCATGTGGCATATCTTATATGCGTGTCAAGGTCAAAGTGACTTTGATCCAGAAACATAGGACAAGGAAGGCAATCATGTCTCTTTATGTCCCTTAACACGTAGGATTAAAAGACACGGTTGATTTTGCAATTATGTCTTTTGGTTATTTATTTATTTATTATTTTTCAAGGGATATTTATTTATTTATTTAACTTTTTTTGTCGGACATGGTTGCTAATTTTAAGAAATAAAAAAAAATTCTATTGCATCTAGGAAATTAAGATTTGTGGTTATACATGGAGCGAATTTAAAATTCATCCCATCCTATCCTAGTTAAGAAGCCCAAATTTACCTAAAAAGTTCTCTACATAACAACATGTTAGCCCACTTGCATCCATATTCTGTTGATCATATGAAGAAGGACTTGATTGTCACTATTCTACAGACATCAAGACGATCAAATATATTACCTTTGGCATTTTGTGTCAAAGTCTTGGGAGTAATTTACATGTTTCTCACAAATCCTGGATCAGGATCTTCTGAAATTCAAAAAATCCTGAAGTGGTGGAGTTAACTCGTAGGATCCTGAAATAGTGAAGTTGAAAGAGAGAATGTTTTGTTACTTTGTTATTTTCTTTTTAAAATTAAAACCCATCCTCCCTTTTGCCTCTGAACTTCATCATTTTAAAAAGTAATGAACTTCAAAGGATCATGATCCGGCAAATCCTATAAAGAAGTTACGGACAAATCTGCAGCTGCACATTTTATTAGACATATTGTGTGCGTTTATGATTTTAATCATTTCCATTATACCGTGCGGCACTAAATAGGTACTAGATTGCTTGATTGCTACAGCTCGCCCTCAAAGTTGCTCGAACTCCCCTAAGTAGGGAACCCAGTGTTTCACCAGACAAGTAAGGAAGCGTGGGTTTCATAAGATCATTTGCCAGTTCCATAGAGCAAGACGAAGACCGTAAATTGTCTTGAGCAATCAGCAATGCAATCCTTGTTGAAAAACGACAGAGAACTTGAGAGTTTTAGGGATTTACATCTTGGAAGGTCTAAAAGTTTACATGTAGAGAGAGGGGCCCACTCAACTGAGTCTCGTCTGTGCCCCATCTTTGTATCCAAGTGTATGTTATAATGTAATTTAAAGGATCTACAATCCTTGTATCAAAATAAATAAATCAATAAATAAATTTGAGATTGAAATTTCAAATATTCTTATGCAAGAAAATAATATGACAGAATCATGTAAATAGAAAGATAGATTTAGAGTATTTAGAATTTATAAAGTCTATGAGATTTGCCATTCGAATAGGACTTATTAATCAAGTGGATATCATAAATTATCTATCTATACTACTTTTTACATAATACATCATAATATCTCTTAGAAAAATCCAAATTCTTTTATGGTAATTTACCAATTGCAATCATGGAGAGATAGACATATTACAAGAACCAAGAAGGAATCTATAGTTCTATCTGTCAGTCATTATTATCGGTGTTCCACAGTAACTAGACTATTGAAGTATTTGCACGACAGGGAGAGGCCCCTCCCAGGCATGCTTGGAAACCACCGCAGAGAACCAAGACCTAAATCACCATGTGTATATGCATAAAATATGAATAATATTAAATATAATTTAGTCATATTTTAGAGAATATTAGCGTAAAATATTATCCTTTATTTTAAACTGGGCAAATTTAAAGATGAAAAGAGCATGATTAGCACTCATTGTGTTTGACCTATTTCAAGAAAATCAATAAATAAGATGTGAAAAGAAATGCCATGTGGAGAGTAGATTCTTAACTTAAAAGGGATAAAATGAACAATTTGGATTCTCTTAATATATTTTTAATCAACTTTTTTGTTAATTTGAAGAGAGAAAGAGAGAAGAAGAGAAGGAGAGTAGGTGGGTAGGCCCCGTACATTTTTTTCTCTCTGATTCTTTATTTTTCTCTTAACAAGTTGACAAATTAAAAGATCAAAGGAAAAAAAAATTGATAAGGTCTAATTTGGCTTTTTCCATCCATCCCCTTCTTTTCTTTCTTATTTCTCTTAAAATTGATGGTTTCAATTTAGAATACTGATTCTTTAAAGTTTCTTAATGTAAATGCAAAGTGGAAAAAAAAATAGATAGAGAATGGAGGGCTCATATATTCCAACCCTCTCTCTTCAAATATTTGGTCTTATATTCTATATCTATTTCTCTCCAATTTCATAAAAATATTTATAGATTAAAATTTAGAGAATCCAAAAAGATACTAGCGTGGGAGTTTTCTGCACAATGTAAAGAGTATCACCACCTAGGAGACCATGCATAGATTGTACAAGTGCAAATGCGCACCAACACACTGCAATGCTTAATGGTCTCTGTGCAAGAACCAACCAGGAGCCATTACGCCACCTACTACTTGTCACTACCAGAGCTCAAGCATTGCTTTAGGGACTATTCTAAAGACTACCATCTAAATTAGGTAGGTGAGTTGAGAGTGTAGGGATATATATTTGTAAGAATATAATAATGATTAAGAATAATAATGAACTAAATAAAATGAAATCACATAACATAATAATATAAATAAAATAAAAAATAACAAAAAATATTATTAGGTAGGAAACAATATTAAACTAATTTTAGAAAATTTCCTAAATTTAAAGATTATCTTGAGAAATCACTTGGATACATGTGCTTTACCATAACTTTGTTTCTCAAAATATTAAGGTAGGCTACCCATTACGAGCCAAAATTTTATGGGATTTGTATTCCACTTTCGGCTAAGAAAAAATAAATTCCTGTGACTTGTTCTGATCCTAATAGTTGAAAATATAGTTTTTTTTTTCCTTAACTTTCTTTCGTTGAAGTGGAATCAAATTTAAAATTGTCAAAAACTTTTAGGCTCCGTCTGTCATAAGAAATTGAAATTAGAATGCATAATTATAATTTTATTTCCAATTTCATTAGAATTGGAATAGATTCAGAATTTTAAAATTCATGTCTGGGTCATGTGAAAAGTTAAAACATGAAAATATAATTTTAAATTCAATTTCAATTGTATTGTTTAGATAAGTAATAAGTGTTAAAAAATAATTAGTAGATATATATTATTTTTAATATATATAATTTATAATTTTTTAAAAAATATTTCCATTTTTCTTAATTTAGTTTATAACTTTACATTCATCTAAAAAAAAAGGAAATTAGATGTTCATTTTAAATGATGAATTTCATTAGCATGAACATATACGCGTCTAATACAAAATAAATAAATACAAAAATTGAATATAAGTTATATTACTGAATGCAAGTTGATTACCACTTCATAATTAAAATAAACATAATACAATGCTAAGCATAATATTTTATCCCAAAAGTTCATAAAGATTACAAATTAACTAACTATTTTTTAAAATTTTCATTAATACCCAATATTTTTTTAATCGAGTAGGAAGAGCCTTAAATGACTCATACTTTTCTTTTAGCACATGTAAGGACATCATTTTCTTCTAAGTCTGAAACTTCATAAAGTTCTGCTAGTAGCTTTTTAATTAGCACTTGTTTTTTCAGAGCCTCATGTATAAGCCTTGGAAATAGTATTAGTTATAAGATTAACAGCGAATGCAAGTGTATCACCAGCGTGATTCCTCTTTCTTGATATTAAGATTTCGAAATTAATAGATATAATGATATATAGAATATTTTTTTTAATAGGGTGTAAATAATAATTTTTATTAATATATTATTAATTTTATTTGCAATAAATTAATAGAAAGACATTATTAAAAAAATTATTTGTGCAAAATTAAATTAAAAATATCTCATTTTTGAGGGAATAAAGTGGAGTTTTAATTAATAAATGTAATAATAAAAAGCATCAATCACTAAATTATAAAAGTGTAAAAAAAAAAGTCAAAACCAAAAATTATAGAACTGTAAAATTGTTTAAAAAATCAATTAGTAAATTATAAAAGTGTAAAAAGTCACACCTCAATTTTGACTTTTGGAATTGCAATTTTTAAAGTTGAAGGTAAAAATTAGAAATGATTTTCAGTAATTATTTTTTAATTACGTGGAATTGGTGTATATAATTGAAATTGTAATTCTATATATATCAAAAGTGTTGGAAAATGTTACACTTTCTTATATCTAATAATAAATTTTTTAAACCCAATAATAAAATTTTTAAAATTTGGTAGTAATTATAGTCTTTAAAAGTAATTTTGATTTTTAAAATCCTTTATTATAAATTTTACAAGATGTGGGTCTTTAAATATAATTTTCTTTTTCTTTTTGGGTAATATGACACTTTTGTTTTGATATCTATATCTGTTTTACACAATTAACAACAGGACAAAAAGATATTTGTGCATTAAAACTATTGTAAACATAACTTAATGACTAATAAGATGAAATTATCTCCATAATGAGACTTGTAAACTTTTGAATTAAGTGTTGTAAAGGAAAACAAGTTTTAAATGGAACACTCAATCTTCGAAAAGTATCATATAAACTTTTTTTGCTATGGTCGAGGGATAATTTTAAAATGGCACTTGTTGCATAAATATAGCCAACACATGTTAATATTTTAGTCATTGCGTTGATCCAATAGTGAAAGGTGCACGAGGATTTTCAGCATCGCTAATAAATAGGAATAATTTTGTTACAATCAACTCAATTATTATGAGTAATCCAAAAGGTTGGTACAAGTGCATAGCTCATCGACGAGTAGGGAGATGCTCTCCTGTTAGGAAAGAATGAATTAGGGCGAGAGCTTCACTTGGCTTGTTCAGAGGCACCAAATGACCTGCTCCTCTCACCGTCACGTATGTTAGCCCTTCGTATTTCGCGATCCTTCCTCCAACCTATATTGTGTTGGCTAATATCATGTCAAATTACATGTCAAGATGATATTTAGTGCATTATTATCTTTATCAAGATATCTTAAATGTCAAAAGGTAATCAAATTTGGTGTTACTTAAAATACTATAAAATATAGGATGACATAAATTATGTCAACACATTAAGAAGACAGTTAGTACACCTCCATCTTCAACTTAGTATCTTAGAGGTCAAGAAGCATCTAAAGTGCAAATATTTAATATACTTGTATTCAAATTTTCTGATGTCATTAGTACTGTTAATTTTTATAAACCATTAATCGTATTATTTCTGTGACAAGTTTTAATTGTCATGGCAAACTGAAATTTTAAAATTTATGATATTTTATACCTTAATATTCTATTATTTATATACTCTGATATTCAAAATATAAAAAAATATAAGATAACATTAACAAACAGTTCTAAGGTGCAAAATTTGCTGAACACGTAAAAGACTTGGGCGAGTCTAGCCAAAACCAAAAAAGCTAAAAGCAAGTAGCATTTAATTTGAGTCTGCAAAATTGGAGGAAGCTGTTTGTAGAGGTGAACCTGATCATCATGGTACCAAGATCGCCAACTAGACTTGAGAGGTAATCCAAGAGCCTCAATGCAATATCTTGTCCCTATCACTGGTAGATTACCATCTGTGTCTCCACTGTCACATAAGAAACCATCATCAATCATAGCATAGCAGGTTCATTAATGGAAGTCATGATAGAAGGATGATGAAGCAAAAGGGGCATTAATTGCAACTGTTGCATACAAAGCATGTGACTGTTCCACCAAGAAGCAAATAATTCTATTGTCATTTATTGTGCGCTATGAAAAACGAAAGCTTAAAAAAAAAAATTCATATCTGTTCAATAAGTATTAGTGCTAGCGTCAGCGTCCATGCTTTTATGTGTGCAAAGTCTAATAGAACAATAAGGAATACCTGTAAATCCACACCTTGAGCCCACCCTTGATAAGTTTTGCGTAGATGGGCAGCACAGAGAAAACAGAGTTGTTATATGTCCTCAATATGGAATCACTGAGAGATGAGATTCAGATAGAAATGAATCAGTATCAGAAAATCCACTACAAACAAAAGATCATGAATGGAATGAATTCTGGTATTTACCTGCAAGTCTTCCACGTTATATTAGTGTTTCCTCCTTCAACATTAGCATGAAAAGATGACTGAACGTCTATCCTATTGAAATATTTCTCTGCATATTTGGAATAACATGGGTCATAGCCTCCGAAAATTCTCATCCTCCTTAGCCTATAATCACTTCTCCCCTGCAAGAAGCATTTTTTTCCATCGAAACTAAAAGCACTTAAATATAAATCAGGAGTCATAATTAAAAATTGATGTATTTGCGACATTAACTATCTACCTTAGGAAGTGATTTGGATCCTCTACTGTTATTATCATGAGCTATAGAGGAAGTACTATTTAGCCGACACACGGGGGCATAAATGTTGTAGATGTCTATTTCTGAGTAATCTTGGAAGACTACATTCATGGCCTCATTGCATTCCTTAGACCAATCAAAATGCTTAAAATCACATACTTGTTTTGCTTTGTCATATTCCTGATCTGATATGACTGCATGGCTCCATGCGTACTCCAGAAAGCCTTTATTGTCATAGTAATTGTCGGTTTCTGGATTTCCCACCTGCATAGTTAAAACAGTATTCACTTAGAAGAAATCTAATCATCCGGAGTTGTATAGCCTCCTAGTTTTGCTTTTTTTCCTCACTGTTGAGGAGATTTACTTACAATAAAGCCTTTAAGATTGATAAATGAGTATTTGTTTCTATCTTTGTTTCGATCAAAGATGAGCTCTGCAAGCTGAGGGATATAGTGGCCTGCAAAATGTGGACAATGAAAGTGCAATAATGCACTAATGCCTGTGTTAGACAAGGGGTTTAGATCTTTCCATGTAGCATGACGTTATATGAAGAGAAAGAAAGGTACGAGACAATTCATTGCAAAAGGAAAAAGAAAAAAACTGTTTATATCTATCTCTCTTCTCATGTATGACCATCGGATGATTCAGATCACATGAAAGGATCAGAATCCAATGCAGAGATATTAGGTTGAAGTTCAGCATTCACCAGCATAACTCTCTCCTGATATGTAGAAATCTCGAGATTCAAACTGTGGAAATCTTTGCAGCCAATTTACTAAAAAATTGTAGGCATCCTCAGCTAATTCAAGAAAGATTTACAGGTCAGTAATTTGTTTCATATGTTGAGCTCAAGTGAATTTATATTTACTAAAGGAAACTTACCCACAAAACTATCTTCTAATATGGTGAGATCAGAAGATGTGTTGGTGTAAGAAAAACCAACCCCAACTGGAGACTCCACAAATAACAAGTTTGCCTCTGCAAGGGGTTAAAATTTTGAAACTGGGTTAAGCAGAATAGATCATTCTCTTGCCTTTTATTCTTTTCTTTTTTGGTTGTTTTTTGCAGCATTTGTTAGCATAGAAAATGTTGAATATGACATGTGATGGTCAAACCATAGATAATTCATAGACCAACGAAGAATATATAATAAACCTTGATTCCAGGAGTAGGTGTTGAAATGTAGTCCTTCGCCATTTTTATTGACAGTAAGAGGTCCTATCTCAACAACCGCACCAAAACCAATTGAGGAGCATCCGGGTCCTTCATAAGAAAAAACGAACCTCACATCAGATGAGAAAGAGAAGAAAATAGAAGAAACTAGATCGAATGAGATTGGTTGTACATGCTTAATAATAGAAATCATCCATAATTAAACGATTATACAATATACCTCCATTGAGCCAGAGGAGGAGAGGCTTCTTGGATGGTTCAGATTGAGCTTCAAAGAACCAGTAGAAAAGGGCCCTCCCATGATCTTCATTCACAGTGATATGACCTGAAAATTGTGAGACTGACGGGCTTGAAGGTTGGCCAGGAAGATTAAGTACCCTATCAAGTTCATAGGGTTCTGCATTTATTTCTGATGCTTTAATGAATGGAATAGCTAAAGGGCTGAAACATAGGGACAGAAGACACAGAATAATATTCAAATCTATGACTAAACTAGGCATTTTTGCTCCAAACCATTTATTACTTCTACTTCGTTTTATACATGTACAGTGCTAACAAGTAGGCAGTGTCCGTGAGATCACGTAGACTTGTCAGCAGTTTTTGATTCCACTGCCAGAGTCAACCTCAGCCACATAAGAGTAGGTCAAGTCAATAATAGATAAACACAAAAGGATATAGGAAGCGAAGCGGGTCCACTGAACAATCTTCTTATATGCTTTTGCGTCCATTAGATTTGTTTGTTTATTTTTTGGTTAAATATATTTTGATCCTATAAATTTATTTATTATTTTGATTTAATCTTTTAAATTTATTTTGTCCCAAATTAATCCTTGAGCTTCTACTTCCTATGATGTATATATTAAATCGTCAACTCGTTTACTAGATAAATCGAACAAATTTTGAGAGTTTAAGATCATGTGATATGAATTATAAGTTAAAGAGCTTATTTAACAAATCTAAAGAACCAAAACAAAACAACGAATAAATTTAGACATCCAAATATTTATTTAACCTTTTTTCTTTTTAAATATCAGATTTACCTAAAAACTTCTCTACATAACAACATGTCAGCCCACTTGCATCCATATTGTGTGGATCACATGAAGCGCTTAATGATTGTCACTATTTTACAGACATCAAGGCAGCTAAATTTGTTACCTTTAGCATTTTTGTTTGTCGGCTAGCGTGGTGGGGCGGCACCTTATCCTGCTCTTTGGACTGATTCACTTTTTTCTAGCAAATCCCAAAGAAGTTACTGACAAATCTGCAGTTGCACATTTTATCAAACACATTGTGTGCGTTTATGCATTCAATCATTCCCATTATACTGTGCTGCACTTACTAGGCCCTAGGATGCTACAGCTTATCCTCGAAGTTGTTGGAACTCCACTAAATTGGGAACCCAGTGCCTCACCTGACAAGTACGGAAGCGTGGGATTCATAGATCATTTGCCGTTTCGCAGAGCAAAACGAAGACCATAAGCAGTCAGCAATGTAGCGCATGTTTAAATATACTTTAGGAAATCATGTTTGTACATAAGCACAATTATCTGCTTTTTATAAAACGTGATTTACTCTCTATAAAACATAATTTGTTTTTTACAAATGTCCATCCAAACATGTTAGTAATCTTTGTTGACAACCGAGAACTGTATAGAGTTTTGGGATTTACAAATTTTATATCTTGTAAAGTTTACATGTATCGTTTAACATGATAAGAGGAAGAGAAAATAAAAGAAAAGTATTGAAAATATGTAAATATGATGTCAAATTATTGTATTTAATTAAATATATTTATTATAAATTTAATATATATCATTGTCTATTGTTAATATTAATATAAATATGTGTTTTATTTATGATAAATTTTTATAGCATCAATTGATTCATGCAGTCAATCTCGCTTAGTGAAAAAAGTTTTGTTATTGTTATTGTTGTTGATGTGTTTTATTTATTTTAAAATTTTTATTATTTATTTATAATTAAATTATTAATTATTTACAAATAAATTATTTTTTATATATTAATATAACATAACTCTTACCATTTCCTTTCATCCAACAAAGTTTTTTTTTCCTTGATGTGAAAACGAGGCAAACACACAAAGTCGACTAAGCACCTTCTAACAAAGGTGGAGGTCTACTCAAGCTAACAAGATCCTCATCCAGCAGTGCCTCTATCCAATCAGGGGAAATAGAGAAGCAAATGATCCTCGGCAAAACTGAAAGCGTGAACCAAGCAGCCCTATCTGTCACTTTGTTTCTCTGCCGAAAGATACGAGTCATTTAACCACCTAGTATCTCGCCATTAAGGAATAAATCTTCGTAATGATGTCACATTCTACATGTAAATGGTAAGGAGGTCTCAAGATTAAGTCCACCACTTTAAGGGCGTCTAACTCCAACTTCACTTTCCTCAACCCAACATCCTAAGCAACTTTAAGCCCGAGGAGAGCACCTCAAAGCTCAACATTTAGGCCATTACTAGAATTCAACTTATAGTAGAAACCCAACAGAAACTTCCCACAGTGATCCCTAACAACTCCTCCACAACTCGAAGCACCTGAGAGGGGACTGTGAGCACCATTAACGTTGAGCTCCATGAAATCATGCATAAGAGGGGACCAATCCTACATCTGACCAAACCTATGATTCCCCTGGATATTCAAAGTGCGCTGTTGCATGAATTTAGAGATAGAATAAAGGGCAACTCTAACCTTAGCCAACAACTCCAAGATAAAGGACTTAACATTTTTGAAGATAAACTCATTTCTTCTTCTCCAAAGATTCTAGCAAGAGATGGCAAAGGTTACCTTCCATTCAAAGCCCTCCATCATGTCAAAACTATTTAGGCTGGCTTGAAGCCATTTGCTAAAAGAAAGTTTGAAGAAGCTCCTTTTGAACTTCTCGGGGATCAGGGAGAGCCAGAAAGCCTTGGAGAACCTACAATCCTGAAGTACATGAACAACGTCCTCTCTAGGATCACCATAAACAAGGCAGCTCATATTACCATGCATCCCTCACTTGAACTGGGCGAGATTCGTAAGGAGCTGATCTCAAGTAGCTAACCACAAAAACATATGGCAATGATAAGGCACCCTCAACTTCCAAATATTTTTCTTAAGAGGATCCTTATGCACAGAGACATCAGCATGCAAAGACAAATACATAGATTAGGTAGAAAACCTTCCCGTGTTGTTCCATTGCCACCTAATTTCATCCAGTTCATCTTTCTAGAACTTACAATCACACTATTTAATTTGTGAAGAACGTCTTTAGGCAACAACTCCGCTAGCCTTTGCCAATCCCAGGACCTATTCTCAATGATAAAATCAGCCACTTTTGCTTTAGAGAGCTTGCACCAAATTTCCTTAACAGCAAACTCCTCTAAAGAGTTGCATTTAGGAAGCTAGCAGTCATGCCAGAAATTAATAATCTTGCCCTTACCTAGCTTCCACTTCATTTCCTTCAAAACATCTTGCCAAGCAGATTTAATGCCTTTCCAAACTTCAGACCTTTTCTTTCTTATCTTGACTTTTGGGATAATATCACTGCTGTAATTGTATTTACTTCTCACCACGTTCACCCATAAGGAGTTGCGATCTTGCACAAGTCCCTACCTAAGTTTCATCATAAAAGCTCTAATCTGAGTATGGGAATGCCTTATGCCTAGGTCATCATTGCACTTAGGCTGGCAGACCTCATTCTAAGAGACCAGGTGAACTCTGCACTTTTCCCTATTGGAGCCCCATAGGAAGGAACGGTTCAACTTGTCCAACTCCTTACAAATAGTAGCCGGAAGAGGAGTTGTCTGCATAGTATAATTAGGAAAAGTGGATAAAATAGAGGTAATGAGAGTTTGTCTACCAATTAGTAATAGGGAATTTATACGCCATCCTATAATACATTGGCAGGCCTTAGAAACCAAGTCCTTATAGGTATCCTTCCCTACTCGAGAGTGATTAAGCGAAACACTTAAGTACTTCCCTAAGTCACCCGTTAACTTGAAGCTTAGGGCCTCACTAATCTCTAACATGCGAGAGTGATGAACATTCTTGGAAAAAAAGAACCTAGTCTTAGCTTAGTTTATCTTTTGTCTGGAGGCATTGCAAAAATGATTAAGATAATCTTTGATGACCTCAACTTGGTTGATGCTAGCTTTAGTAAAAATGACGATATCATTAGCGAAAAATAAATGAGAAATCAAAGGACCTTTCCTACCAATCTGAAAGGGGCACCAGTGACCCTTACTAACCTTGCTTTAGATTAAGTGGGTAAGCTTCTCAACACAGATCATAAATAGATACGGAGAGATAGGGTCTCCTTGCCTAATGCCTCTCGTAGGGGTAAAGTTCTCAGTTTTTTTACCATTCCAAAGAAGCTACATGGAAAAGGACGAAACACACTTCATGATAACTTCCTTAATATTATTCAGCAGGTTTAGATCCTTCAAACACTCAGCCATAAAGTTCCAATTCAACCTATCATACGCTTTTTCAAGGTCAATTTTGATAGCCATATAACCTCTCTTCTCTTTAGAATTCTTCATGGAATGAATGCCTTCCTGAGCTATAACAATGTTATCAGTTCCACATTTGCCCAGGACGAAGTTGCATTGGTTAGGGGAAATGATTGTAGGCATAACACACCGTAGTCTTTTCGAAATGATCTTAGTGATAATTTTGTAAGCAATGTTGCAAAGGGTAATAGGCCTCAGGTCCTTCAGATTGGTTGGGTTTTCAACTTTCAGGATCAGAACTAGCAGTGTGCCATTAATATCTTGAATCATAGATGGGTTAGCAAGGCACTCTATTACCTTAGACATAATTGATAGCCTAACCCAATTCCATGGGCTTTAAAAGGAAAGGGAGGTTTAACCCATCTAGACCTAAAGCCTTCAGAAGTCTTATGTTAAAGAGGGCATGCTTGATTTTCTCATAACTGACCCCATTGTTTAATTAAGAAAGCAAACTGCTAGCAATAGGGGGAAATTAATGTCATAGGCCAAGGGATCTCTATTGCCCCCTTCATCATATTAGAGGTTTTTAAAGAACTCCCTGGCTTGACTTGCAATTTCCTTCGTGTCAAAACACTACTCCCCATTCTCATCCAAGATGGCATCGATCTTATTAATCATCTTCCTCTTATTAGCCATCGCATGAAATATCTTTGTATTGCCATCTCGTTGAATATACCAGTTACAACGTGATTTTTACATCCAGAAGAGCTCTTCTTAAAGCATGATGTCTTCCAAGTCTTTCCAAAGCTTAAACTAGAGCTCAAGAAGGAAAGGAGATTGTCTCCCATTCTTGAAGCATCTATTAATTCCTTCAAGATGGAAAAAAGGTCCTCCTTTTTCCTATTAATATTACAAAAAACCTTGCAGTTCCAGTTTTTAACCTTGTTCGTAAATTTCGAAACAGTTAAGATGCAATCCTTATGCTGGTTCCAAAAGCCTTTAACAAAATTTTCAAATTGCTAATGGAACAACCGAAGGTTAAAAATCTGAAAGGTCTAATCCCTTGGTTCAATCTTTTTTGAGCAAACAACCAAAGGAGCAATGGACAGTGATCAGACTTGAACATGGGGAGGTGGAAGATTGTAGCGTTAGGAAAGCAATCACACCAAGCCTAATTACTAATTTTCATATACTTTATCCCCTCTAATTTAGGCATTTTGATGATAAATTTTGGTTTAAAGGATTTCAATTGGAGGATAATTAAGTTCATTGGCCATTTCTATATTTTAGGAATTAATTTGTAAAATTTTGAAATTTTAATGCATAAATCCTTTCAAATGAATTTTGTGAATATTCTTACTTCATTTTTTTTCCATTCTTTTTATGCAAAATTTGGGCAATTTAAATTTAAATGTTAGAGGAAAATTTAGGAGATGATGGAGGTTTTAGAAGTGAGAAGGAGCTTGTGCAAGTATTTGGATACATTTATGGACTTGCACCATTCTCTCATCCACTCACATTCACTCCACAGGCAACTTACATACAACCTTCAGCTCACTTCATTCTATCACACAACCACTTCATTTAACACACATATCCCATGGGTTACATGCACTGTAATGCCCATGTAGCTTCACAAGCACACTTTCATGCCTCATATTCCACGTAACACACTTGCACATTAACATCTCCCTCCATGCATACTTCTAGCTCATCCATTCACACCCCTTCACACTTATGAGCTATCTCATGTTGCCACACACACTTCATTCAAGCTTACACAAGGATAAAACTCACTCACACACTATCACACTAACTTACTCATGCATGGGTTCATGTAGGTAGTGTTAGTTGCAATAAACAAAATCGTCAATATAAAGCAGTCCGAGTCGTGTCCGAAGACATTGTCCTTACAAATTATTCCGCCACAAGTTAGCAACTTCTCAACATTAAATGGACCCTTCATATAGTAAGGAAACAAAATAGTGGGAACCAAAGAACTCAGAAGAACTGAGGGAGGGAGGAGAGAGCTCCGAAGATGTCTAAGAGCTCAGTGTGTCTTGAACAGGCACCATGCATCGCCTTTTATAGGTTGCGGAAGTAGACAAAGACGTTAGGCAGTATTAAAAATAAGTAATGGTAGCTTAATTACGGTTTAATAAAATTTGTTTCTGAACGTTAGGATTAAAACTAATTAAAGAAAAATTAGATCGGTAATTAAAGCTTCCAACGTCCAGTAATGAAGGCTTCAAGTTCAAAAATAATGAAATTAAGGTTTTCCTAGTAAGCCTTTTTATAAAATATTTTTATATTTTACAAAAATATTTTCAGTAAAAAATACCCAATGTCATGTCTAGCTTATGCGCAAGGGGAAAATCATAGATTTTCAATTGTGTTACATCTATGTTGGCCTGTTATTGTACGTGCGAGCTCACGCCTTTTCTTAGCCCATTTGCTTGCCTAATATTATATCTTAGTATATATACACTAAGATTCTCTTTATTATGGGCAATGTGAGACTTGGGCTTTTGACATACTTACTCCAACAATCCCCTACATGTGTCAAAAGAACATTATCATTTGAGTTACACACATGAGTATAACTGTTTCGAATCTGAAGTCTTTTTGGACTATGAACCAGACCTAGACTAATAACACTTAGTACAAAGAAATGTCAATAAAACGTACGTTTCTATAAACTAACAAGTCTTTATTATGTACTAGAGGCTTTATTAGTCAGAGTATATCCCTACAGTTTCTATTGTTAACGACGGTTTTGTGCTTTAAATGGTCGTGCCTATGCCTGGTGTTTAATGAATGCTTTAGAGACTTTGCCACGGTCTCATAAAAGTGGCACCACTTCACATTCATCTAGGTGATTTCATCAAGTGTATCTGCAATAAATACTCCATCCATAAGGAATATGAAATCATTAAGAGCTTTTACTCAACCTCACCAATAATGCATTTTAACACTTTTTCATACCATCAGAAGGGACTAGAATTTTAATGCTAGTAGAACTAACAAATAACCTGTTCTTACCCATATGAACCTCCTTTATAGGATCTCTAATCACAGATGTTGGGTTACCATCATTGTTAATTTCATATTGGCTTAAGTCCCAATCTCCTTAATGTGTTATCAATTTGTTTCTTCCTAAAGGATTAGTCAATAGATTTGCTAGATTTATTTCTGACCTTACAAATTTGATTGAGATCACTTCATCTTTTAACAGTTGCTTTATAATATTATGTCTCAACTAGATGTGTCTGTTTTTGCCATTAAAGGTCTTATTCTTAACTGTAGCTATCGTCGATTGGCTGTCACAATGTAAAGACACTGATGGTGTTAGTTTTTCTCCTATGGTATATTTGGTAAGAAGTTTTTCAACCACTCAATCTCAGTACCAGCCAATTCCATAGCAATAAACTCTGAATCCCTAGAAGATTTTGTATTAATACTTCGTTTGGCTAATCTCCAGGATACTGCACCACTACCAAGAGTGAATACATAGCCACTAGTGGATTTAATCTCATCTGAATTTGAGATCTAGTTAGCATCAATGTATCCTTTATATACAATAGAAAATCTACTATAAAATATACCATAATTCATGGTACCTTTTAAATATTTCATCAATCTTACCAGAGCCATCTAATGCTCACTGCTTGGATAATGGGTATATCTGCTCAATCTACATACAATATAAGTTATATCAGGCTTAGTAAAATTCATTAAATCCAACAAACTTCTAATAATCTCTGTATATTTAGATTGAGTTATTGAACCATCTTTATATTTTGATAATTGTATGCTAGAATCATAAGGAGTGCTTAAAGGAGAATCGTCAAAATATCTAAACTTTTTAAGAATTTTTTCTACATAATGTTCTTGAGATAATAAAATATCATTTTCACTTCTTATGATTTTAACACCTAAAATCACTTTTGCTTCACCCATATCTTTCATATCAAATTTAGATGCAAGAAAGCTCTTTGTTTCAATCACAACACTCGTGCTAGTACCAAAAATATGCATGGCATCTACATATAAGCAAATAATCATACAACCATCATTTACAAGTTTTATATTAACACACATTTCTACTTCAATAGTAGCAAAGCCATCACTTGTTAAAACTTGATCCAATTTTTCATGCAATTGTTTCGGTGTTTGTTTTAATCCATATAAAGATTTAACAAGTTTATACACTTTATTTTCTTATCCAGAGGCAACACATCCCTTAGGTTGTATCATATAAATTTCTTCTTCTAAATCACCATTTAAGAAAGTAGTTTTAACATCCATTTGATGAATAGAAAACTTATGAATTAAAGCTAAAGCAGTTAAAATCCTTATAGAAGAAATTTTTGTAACTGGAGAAAAAGTGTCAAAATAATCAATATTCTATTTTTGAGTAAAACCTTAAACTACCAACCTAGCTTTATATTTATCAATGAATCTATCATGATTAAGTTTCTTCCTAAAAATCCATTTATAACCAATTGTCTTAGCTCTAGGAGGCAAGTCTACTAAAACCCATATTTTATTTTGAGTAAGAGAATCAATTTCAGCATCAATTGCTTCTTTCCAAAGATGAGTATCTGAAGAAAAAATAGCTTCAGAAAAGTTTAAAGGATCATTTGTACCATATAAGTATAAAAATCATCTCTAAAGAAAGATTCTTTCCTTTACCGCTTACTTCTTCTTATATTTTCAACCAAATTTTCATTTGAATTATCTTTAAGAGAAAAAGTAAAAATTTTAAATTTTCTAGAATTATGTTCAATTTTCAAAGGAAAGATATGTTCAAAAAATTTCGCATTTTTAGTTTTTATAATAGTGTTATGTTCTAAAGCATCACTTTTCAAAATCAGAAATCTATAAGTTACACTATTTTGAGCATATCCTATAAACATACAATCTGAAGTTTTAGACCCAAATTTTCTTTTCGTAGGATCAGGCAACATGACTTTAGCAAGACACCCCCCACATTTTTAAATATTTTAGGTTAGGTACATATCCTTTTTATAATGCATAAGGCGTCTTATTTATTTTCTTATAGGGTATTATATTTTGCAAAAAACAAGCAGATAATAAAGTTTCACCCCATAAATTATATAATGTAGAAGAACTTACAAGCATAGCATTCATCATCTCTTTTAAAGTTCTATTTTTCCTTTTTGCAATACCATTGACTCGGCTTAATATGGAGGAATTACTTCATGAATGATTCCCTCTTTTTCACAAAAATCATTTAATAAAACATATTCTCCTCCTTTATACGACATTATTCTTTTAATCATTCTATTTAGTTGATTTTCTACCTCTGCCTTATACAAAAGAAATTTTTCAAATGTTTTATCTTTATTTCTCAATAAATATACTTTAGTATATCTTGAAAAATCGTCAATAAAAATAATATAATACTTTTTACCACATTTAGTCATTATTTGTTTTGAATCACCCAAATCAGTATGTATTAAAAAAAGTAATTCAGTTTCTCTTTGTGTAGAAAAATGTGCTTTTTTAGTTAATTTAGCTTCCACACATACTTCACATTTGTTTAAACAATCATTTTTTAATTCTAGAAATCAGACCAAATTGTTACATTTTCTAAATATAAGATTTACTAACATTTCATAATCTAGTATGTCACACATCAAATAAATCAATCATATAAATAGTTGGTATCTTCATTCATTTTAGTAACATTTAGTAATATTTTCAATAAAGCAAGTAAGCAGAAGAGGATTCATTTTCATTCATTTTAGTAACATTCAGTACAAACAGTTCCTGATTACAATAACCCTTTCGCACAAAAACATTATTTTTTGTCATGATAATTTTGTCATATTCGAATGACACTTTAACCCTAGCTTTTCCCCAATAGAGCTACAAAAATTAAATTTTTTCTAACATTAAGCACATGCAAAACATTATTGAGAGCCAAGGTCTTTTTGGATGTAGGTTTAAGAACCACTTTTCCTTTTCCAAGGGCTTTTGTAGTTTGGGAATCAACCAGATAAATGCGGTATTCTCCTTCTTTGATAAGATCATAGGAGTTAAACATTTCCTTATTTGCACAGATGTACTTGGTAGTCCCAGAGTCTACTACCCACTTTCTCACATCGGAGACAATGAGAGTTTGAGAAATAACTGTAACAATGACCTCATCATCATTGTTCTCATCTCCTTGAACCAAATTTACATTCGACTTAGGAGGATTATTATTTCTATCTCTCTTTCTACATTGAGCAGCATGATGTCCTCACTTGCCACAAACAAAACAATTGCTCTTCTTTTTAAACTTGGGATTAGAATTCTTAGGACTGTAACCAGGTTTTTTATAAGAATCATACCTCTTGTTGTGTGGCTTTGTCTCCACCAAGTTTTCCTTTGAGGTTATTTCTTTTCCTTTTGTAGCCTGAATCTCCTTCCAGTTGGTATCTTCAATGATGATATAAGTGATAAGGTCTGATAGCAATAGTTGCTTCTGCTTGTATTTGAGTTGTTATTTGTAGTCTTTCCATGAATCTGGCAGTTTTTCGATCAGGATCCCAACTATAAATTCATATGGAAGGTTGATCTTCTCAGCACAAAGTTCTTTTAATAGCTTATGGTATTCGTTGATTTGCAGCTTGATGTCTTTGTCTTCGGACATCTCCCATCGATGGTAATTTTCTATCATGAATTTATGTTTTCTAGCATCCTCAGCAGTGTACTTTATCATTAGTGACTCCCAGATTTTGTTTGCCTCCTTGTAGACACGGTACACATTGAACATATTGTTAGATAAAGTACTAATAATTGTGTATCTAAAGACCTTATTGGCATATTCCCAGGCTATTCTTTGGTTTTGGTCAGCATCGAGAATAGGTTTGGTGTGGATCAGTGCCATTGTAACTCCGTGCATGTCTAGGATAGAAAAGATCCATTCTTGCCACCTCCTGAAGTTTTTCCCATCAAACACCTCAATCTTGGATATATTCAGGAATAACTTAGGCAACGGCACAATAGAGACAGTAGTTGGAATGAAGGCTGAAGCAGTAGCACCAGTGCCTCCAAAACTTGCAGCAACAACATTAACATGACCAGCATAGTTAGCACCAATAGGGGTAGGATCAAGACCAAGTTAGTGCAACTCCATAAATAACTCTTAAGATTGTTAGCTGCAATAAACAAAATCGTCAGTATAAAATAGTCCGAATCGTACTCGAGGACACTATCTTTAAGAGTTATTCCACCACAAGTCAACAACTCTTCAGGACTAAATGGACCCTTCCTATAGTAAGGAAACAGAACATTAGGAACCAAAGAACTCAGGAGAACTGAAGGAGGGAGGAAAGAGCTTCGAAGACTTCCGAGAGCTTGGTGTGTTTTGAACAAGCACCATGCCTCAATTTTTATAAGCTGCAAAAGCAGACAGAGATGTTAGGCAATATTAAAAATAAGTAATGGTGGCTTAATTATAATTTAATAAAATCTATTTTTGAATATTGGGATTAAAACTAATTAAAGAAAAATTAAACTGGTAATTAAAGCTTCCAACATCCAGTAACGTAAGGTTTCAAGTTCAAAACCGATGAAATTAAGGTTTTTTCAATAGGCTTTTTTATAAAATATTTTTGTATTTTACAAAAATATTTCCAGTAAAAAATGCCCAGTGTTGCGTTTAACTCGTGCACAGTGGGAAAATAAGTGATTTACCTCTGCGTTAGCCTGTTGTTGTGCACGCGAGCCCACTCCTCTTCTTAGCCTATTTACTTGCCCAATATCATATCTTAGTATATATACACTAAGATTCTCTTTATTCTAGGTAATGTGGGACTTGGGCTTTTGACATACTTACTCCAACAGGTAGAACACTCCAATCACATCCCACTCACCTGAAGCACGAGGTTCCACTCTCACTTTCTTTCACACACTTACAAGCTCTTTCACCTTCCACTCCTTCATACCCACAAGTCTAAGCACACATATGCATGCATTACTCCACATTGCAGTAACACATTCACTCGAGTTTACTAGGAAACAAAGGAAGCAGCCATGGGTTACAAGCTTCCATCAACACGTAGACACACACACATCCTCTTCACTCATCATTTGCACAATCAATCACGTCACACACTCAACGAGTCCAGCTCTTCCACATAATCACTTCACTGGTTCATCCACTCCACACACAAGAAACACATATGCAGAGAAGAGTGAGAAGGGAGCTGTGTTGAAGAGGAAGCAACAAGTAAGAAGACTTCTCGAGGAATAAAAGCTTAAGTAAAGAAGCTCATGCAGAATAGCTACGCCATAATTATTGCATGCACAACTATTGGACTGGAGATAACAAATGAAGCTTGGGAGAAAACATGGAAGTAAGGAGAAGCCACGGGTTCAAAAAGACACATGAAGCAAGAGCTAGGAGGAGAAGTTACGTGAAGAAGCTACGAGTACTGGGAATAAAATAAGAAGCCTGCATGAAAGGATAGAAGAATTTTGTGAAGGCAGAACATGAAATTTAGGAAGGAGAAGAAGTTTTAGTGGGTACTAATGGAGCAAACTCATTCATTCATAATAAAATTTGAAGGAAGCACCACTTCACGGGAAAACACGTAAGGCAGCTAGGAGAATATCACATAATAATTAAAGAATACATACATGTAGATATTGACATAGAAAACATGTAGGCAATAGCAAAAACAAAAACAAAAACAAAAAACAAAACAAAACAAAAGAGTGGGTAAGTGAGCACGTGAGAGGCACGGGGTCTAGGTAGAAGCGAAGGAGGGCGAAATTGATAGAAGGAAAGATAGGATGGGAAACTTCTAGTAATGGGAAAAAGGAAAAAGGAATTGATTCAATCAAGCTTGATGGCATTAGCTTCTTCCTTCCTCCATTTTCTTCCATCCATTCTCTCCATGAAAGCTTAAAATCTCTTGGGTAGCTAGTTGAAGATTGGACTTCCATTGATGAGGATTGGAGCTCCAAGATTGCCTCTCCAATTTGGATAACCTCTCTTCTCTCCATCTTTTACTTTCAGCATTAATTTCTCTACTTAATTTGACTAGTTGTAGCTTGTTAATTAGAGAATTTGGTGGCTGAATATATTGCATCAATTGCTATGTAATTTGATTATAATTTCACATTTGAAGGATGATTTAGATGCCTAAGTGTTTGTAGAAATGCTAAACTTAATGACTATCCAATTTATTAAGTAATTCCTCTTATTGTTAAGCTACTTAATGCAATGGCTATTGAATTAAGTGGCTGGATTTTTGTATGATTATTATACTTAAGAAATTTATTAATATAATTGGTTGATTAGCATTTTTAAGTGGATTGTTTAGCTATTTTAATGAATACTTGGTTCTGTTTTAGTATATTCTTATTCTTAATTCAAATGATTAATTGTTCAAGATTTTTTATGGTTACAAGTTCCTTGAATCATTGCTGACTTGAGTCTTGCATGGTAATTCAAAAATTCTTATGAATAAGACACTAAGAAGCAAGAGTTTAAATCCAATTTTGGTACATTAAAAAGCGAGCAAGGATAATCGAATTCTAAAAAATTCATTTAAAGGCTAATTACCACGCTTTTTCTAATTGTTAACATCTCTTCATCTTAAGTTTGTAATTCTTGTTACTTTCTTTAATTCAATTAAAATTTAGTAATTCAAAAGCCCTTAAACACTTTTCATTTACTGTCACTTAGAGAATTTTTTTTTTCACAAATAATTAGAAGCAAAAACTCTTTGAAAAATAACCTAGGTTATACCATTAGTTACAAATCCTTAATCAACCTAATTTTATTTGAGGTTGTACGACACAACTGTTAACCAAGCCTTGTTAGCCACTACCTTATCAATCTGACTGTCACAACTTACCCCACGCCAAGTAAACGAAGGGCTTCTAAAACCAATGTCAACTAAGTCCATATCCATAAACTAGTCATAGAAATCCTTGTTTGTGCCTTTACTATACTTCAAGCTATACTTCCTTTCATAATCATAAAGAACAATGTTAAAGTTCCCCCTCAATGCTAGCCCTAATATGACGAAGGTTATCCCAAAGAAGTTTACGAAAAGGAGACAAGGAGCCATAAACCATCATGAAAAACCAAGCTTCATTCCTTATAAGAGAGATTTTGTAGTGAATAAATTGATGGCCCTTCTCAATAAGAACAAAGTTCTGGATGTTTCCCTGCCAACAACTCCAAATACCTCCTCTAAATCCAGCAGTGTTAACAAGGTCAACTCTATCAAAACCCAACTAAGCAGAAGTCACCCAAGCTCGCTCCTTGTAACACTATATATTTTTAGCTTATTTCATAATATTCCCATGCTTTATATCATCAATTTCATAAAAGAGTAAGGAAAATAGATTAAAAATAATATAATTTTTATGTTGCGTTGTGTATAAAAATTCCATTCGATGTCACGTGGACTATGTAAGCTTATACACCACATTCTCATATTTAATTACGTGACTACAACTCATTTATATGCCCTACATCTCATGGAAGTCAATTGGAAGCATAAAATATACATATTCATTTTCGGCCAGAATTTGCTCATTCTGTTACAAAATTTGAAAAATCATAACTAATTCTAAAAAAATCAAAATCATGCATTCTTAGTCATTCTGGAAAGCTACATATGTTTAATTCATACTAAAAATGTGTCCAAACCATAACATTCATCATAAGGACGTTTGACATACAAAAAAATCCAAAGGTCAGGATAGCTACTGATACCGTCACAGGTTTTTGATATAAATTTCAAAAATATCCAATTAATTCTATAAAAATCTAATCTATACAAATGATACTAATCTGGGAAGCTTTAGATGTTAACTAGAGAAAAAAATAGACTCTATACTAGTTCAGGCATGCTCAGACCTTGAAACTCAATCAAACAGTACCTAATGTCAGTTTGAGTGTCTGATACTGAGCAGAATCTTTGAAAATTCATATCTCATTCTCTAAATATTCAAATAGGGTGATTCTAGTTGGCACAAGTCACTTGAGACATCTAATTTCTCCTTACAAAATTTCATGGCAATTGGACATCATTTGGCCCCTAAGTGACAGAAAACAATTTTGGACCTAAGTGAACAGTGCATCAGACCAAATTCAAGATTTTTGCCAATTTTAAAAATTCATCAAATATTTTATAAACCTCCGAAAATTCTGCACATTAGCTTTCCAAAAAGCTCTCAACAAGATCTAATAACACGCCAAGTCTTGGGTCAAGAAGAGCTCATTTAGATAAAAAGTGATATAGGGTTTCAATATAGTCATTTTTGGCTCCATATTGGATACCAAAGTGTCCAAATGATCTCCCTTAATATTTGGCACCTCTTGGGCAAATCTAAAAGTTTAATTGTAACTTATATGGACTGCCTAAATGGTTTCAAACCTCATCCCTCTCATTTTGGCTACTCCACCTCTATTTATACACATACTTACATAATGCAAAATTGTCATTTCATAATCAAAATGTGCATATCATTTTAACTCTCATTCATATATGCTACCCTAGTATAATTACATGTGTTTATGAATTCACAAGGCATATACAATGTTTGATTACAACATTTTCCACTTGTGTAGCCTTAAAGAAACAAAAACCATAGATTTTGATGTCATACTCCTATCTTCCAAGGGGTTGGCTTCCATTTCCTTAATCCTTTGGTCCACCTAGCATATGAGATCATTGGAAAGAAGGGAATGAGATTCAAAGAATCCCAATAACTCATCTCCCATTCAATCATACATAATGGCTACAAAACTAGTCTTACAAATGCATACCTTGCATGTAGACATGTACAATCATTCAAGGAGTATTCTTAGCATTTGGAAGAGTCACATATAGCATACAAAGGCTTGTCAAGTAAATAGATTGGCTTCACCCAATTTCATGTGGATGTTGGACTTGCCTCACTAATTCTTTAGGAAATTCTTGGACTCAACTATGCTCTTAGGAGTTCATCTCACCTTTAGGAGACTCTTTACTTTGTCTTAACCAATCTTAAGGGTTCTTGGCTGATCCTCACTATGGTTAAGGGTTCTTGGCCTCACCACACTCAAGCAAACTAAAACAAACATCATAATATTATTTAGAAAGCATAAAGCATCATCATGGTATCATGAAGCAAAAGCTCATGTTAAAATATTTTTCATTGCTTAAAATATACATGCACACATTCAAAGACAAGTAAGGCAAGCAATCATGTATGAGAGAAGGTAGAGAGAGCTACCTTGGAAGTAACGACACACTTTTTCTCTTGAACCAATGCTCCCTCCTTTGGTCACACAAACAAAGATGTGGAGATGATTTCTGATGGCCTAAACATAATTTAAGGAAGCTAATTAGGTTCATAACATAAATTCTAAGGCTACACAACTTTCTTAAACACTAGTTTGGTCTATAAGTCTTATTGTGGTTCCAAAATGTACCTAGTGAAGCAACACCCCTCAAATAAATTTTAGGCTCCATTCTCTTCATTCATATATGATTGTTGACTCCTTTTAAGCCTCTTAGAGTCATCACACAATTAAAATCAAGAGCTTAACTACATGTTGCTTTTTTAGGTTATAATATGGAACATAAAGCATCAACTCACTTTCCATTAGTTCTAAATTTTTCCCAAATCCTCCCCTCACTTTCATTTATCATATATGACTCAAGAATAGATTTAGAAAAATTTAAAACTTTCCCTAGCTATGAGAACCTCTCTTGGCCGAACCTAGGAGCATTTTTGGCTTCCATGGAGTTTTGTTTGTTTTCTCAAGGGAGGATGCATGTGGAGAGCCTCTTAGGGATCTTAAGAGCTTATTTAAACATTCATTTAGGCCTAGGAACAATCATATTAAGTCAGATTTTTAAGAGAGCATTTGGATCCTTAATGGTTCTAACTTGTTTTCTAATGCTCATTTCTTGATTCCATTGGTACATCCTTAATCCTTGCACTCTAAAACCTCTAATTCTTCCATGGTTTGGATAGAACACAACCCTTAAGAAATGGGCTCTTGCTGGATGAAACACACACAAGGGAAAGGGGAGGAAGAAGCTACTAAATAATGGAGATTTTACCTTAATTTCTTGGTTCCTTTGGCTTGTTCTTCACCTTGGTTAGCTTGCTCCCTCAAATTTTGAAACTTTCCTCTCTATTCTACCCCCAAAATAGTACCAAACTCTCCATTAAAACCATAGAAAGAAATCTTCAGAGGAGAGGGATAAGTTTCAAGAAGGAGGGACATGCAAATTCTTAAAGATTCTTACCCTTTTTCTTTGTTTTCTTCCTCCAAACTTCCCTCTCTCTTGTGCGCCTAAGGAGTTGGAAATTTTCTTTGAAAATGGGCAGAAGAAAGATGATTTTAGGGAGGAGATGGAGGACGTGGCTTTTAAAGAAGAATTTGGAAGCTTCCTTTTGCAATTTGTTTCCATTTTTGCCCTTTCGTAATGGCATTCTCGATTTGGCTTCGTTTTAGCTCCTTTTTTATAACCGTCTTTTTTATCATAAAATTTAGGTTCTAATTTAATTAAATGCCTTTGGAATCACTCAAATCAAAGTTAAAACCTTTCTAAATAAATTAGTCAAAGTTTGAGTCAACTGACGTTAAAAAAATTACATTGGAAGGTCTTTACTGGTCATGGGGCTTTCCATAGTTCTCAAGCCCCCTGGGAATCCTGGACAACTAAAAAATTTCATTTAACAAGTCCTCCTGTATGTTTTTCAAAAATTTTACTTATTTATGAAAATCTCATTACGTTTCTTCTAATTTCATAACAATTTCGTTTTACCATCTTAGCTCCATTTTTCTTTCTGTCTGAGCCTAGGATTATCATTTTTAGGAGTCTAGAACTCTACCCAAATTTTTTTGGACATTTTCCAACTTATTTCAAGGGCCTTGTTTTTATACTGCTCATTTCGCTGTTTTACAAAATTGATGTTTTCTTATGGTTTTTGCTGTTCGTTACACTCCTCACCTTGTCTCATTTCGAGCATACCCAAAACATTGATTCTATACCTAGGGAACAAGTCTCGAGCCAACCTAAGGAAAGAATGAGAGCCTATCCTCTACGTGTTCTAAATGAGCAGATTCATATAAACACTAAGTAGGAAAGAAACAAGTTAAGCCTGCAAAGACTTAGGTGAACTGCCACCTTCACTTGTACCTAATTCGCAGTCCACATTCTGTGGGTCTTTATGAGTCATGTGTGAGGAGCTTAGTTTAGCCAAGCCCCCTCTAAAAATTTTAAAGGATGTAGCTGCCTCAGGGCCATCAGCTAAAATCTCAGCCTCAAATCCACCCCAAAACCCATTGGTACCTAGAGGCTCAAAGGGGTTTCTGGCAATGAGATTTAAGCTGAGCTATCCACTCTCTTTCCTTTTAAATCTCCCTTTAGCTTTCCATGGCAAAAGGTGATGCTTGTCTTTCTCCAAAACCGAAAGACCTAGAGTACCCCTTCCTTTATCAGGCAACACGAGCTTAGACAAAGACCATCTACTCTTGTTAAGGCAAGACCCCGAGTCTTGATTCTCTTTAAATCCTAAACCCTTTCTTGCATGCACCTACTCTGGACGTTACATGGCCTCTATAGACCTGCTAAGAGGAATCTTGCCATTTTGAGCTTTCATGGGATTGTCTGTAGCACTATTGCTATTCTTCCCACTGACCAGTCTCCTAGAACCTTGGTCTGGTCTTTTCCTTAACTAGCACTTAACAATGAGCCAAGACCCAACGTCCTCGCTAGCGTTAACTTGTCAGGCATAGGCACTGGCAAAGGGCTATGGGCACTCCCTCCATCACTTACGAAGTTTCCCTCCCCTCACTAGAAGTAACACCATCATCCTCCCTCGGGTTTCCTTTTTTCTTTGCTGGCATCACATGTTGCATTACCTCAAGATCTAACACTTTCTCTGAGGAACCTACCTTCTGACCTCTCTTCGAGCAATCACCCTGGTGGTGGCCATATTTTCTACATTAAAAATAAATGAGGTGTAACCCTTCATACTCAATTTTGAATTTACTTCCATAGATTATAACACTTGGTAACAGCTGACGTCTAAGGTACAGTTCAATGTATAACTACGTAAACCTTCCCATGGACATGGTAGGAGTAGTAAAATCATTAGTTAATGTTGAGATCGATGTAGTGTAATAGATCTTCAAAGTCCTACCAACAAGGTTCCCCATTCTCCATAAACATCGGGAGTTGTAGCACTTCATAGGAAGGTTAGGAATCCTTATCCAAGCTGCAATCATAGTTGCATCCTTTTCTAAACATAGGTTGCCACCTCTAGACCAGCAGGTAATAGTTTGCTATCATCCATGGTCCCTCTTCATAAGCATACCTCAGGTCCTTCTTGCTTTGGAATGACACAACAAAGAAACCATTGTCCAGAGCCAAAATCTTAAATGGTGCTTGAGGTTTCCAAAGCCTCTCAACACGAAATCTCAAGAAATTAAGCATCACTTTCTTCCCTATGAGCTTGATGATCAAGGACTTCTTCCAGGGCTTGCACCACTCTTCATATTCTTCCTTCGTCACTTGCACCTTTGGACACTTGTCTTCCTTAACGGAAGAGGATAACTCCCCCCATATGCTGCAGCACAAAATCAATTTCTTTATGTAGTTGTTCCCCCGAATCCTTTGAGGAGCACTCATCCTCTTTGCATTCCTCCATATGATCATCTTCACTTGATCCAATCTGCAAAAGTTTACTCCTATAAGAGGACTTAGGGGGACCAAAGGAGTCCTGCTCCTCAAGGCTAATAAAACTCGTCTTCACCTTCTTGTTTGAGTGCTTGATCAAGTTTAACTCCTTTGTAGAGAGGTTGTTCCCTAGATCTTCCCCAACACTCATAGTCAATATGTTTTTAACAACAGCTTTCCAATTTCTCTCATAAAACAAAAGAGAAGAATGGTAAAAGTCAAAGGTGAGAACACACCCAATATACATTGGCACATTGGTTATATAAAAAATAAACAAAACATGGGACCTATTTTGTTCTTAAAATCATTACAATAATTAAATAGCATTTTTCCCCCTTTTCTACCTATCAAAAGATAGACGCCAAACTAAAAAAAATAAAATCCTTCCCTCATTTTATTTCTTTTTCTCCCTGTTTCCTTATCATGCAAAGCTTTAGAGTAAGGCACTGTCTACATCCATCTCTATATTTGATTCTATAGTATAATGCAACTTAAAAGATCTAAACCCAAGATTAGAATCCTTTCATTTGAAAAAATAATAAGATAAAGTTATGTGAAGAGAGTGATAGTCACAATTTATTTAGAATTCACATATTCTATAGATTTATCATTCAAATAAGATTTATCACATAATACTGTTGTCTTATCTTTTTGGAGAATCCACATCCTTTTATAGTAATCGGAATCTAAATGACACCCCCTTTTGTCATTTAAGTGGACCCTACCAATTTATATGTTTTTCTCTAATTGCATCTCATGAATATGGCTTTTTTTTTTTCCTTTAAATTTTTAGAAGATAGCATAAGGTTCGAATTAGGATGATATGAAAATCATTTAATTTTTTCATTAATAAACTATATTTAATAACTTTAAAGTAGGTTCAGTTGCATTTTTAGTCCCTTAAATTTATTTTTTAAAAAATTATAGTCTTTCATGATTCAACTATAAAAATATTGTCGCTTTATTTATTTATTCATTTGAGCAATTTTACCATTAGCTTCAATTAGACCAATCTTATTCTTCTAATTTCTTGAAAAAATAATTTAGGAAATTTTGTATTATATTTTTTTGTTTGCTGAGATATTTAACAATTATGTTATTTAATTATTATTTTTAATTGCTTTATTATAATAAGTAGAGAGATAATATTACTTCAATTAGTACTAAAGTGACCAAATTAGTCTAATAAATAAATTAGAGAGACACCATCACTCTAATTTAAAATAAAATAACTAAATTACATTTTGAATAAATAAAAAGTGGAAATAAACCTTTAAAATAATCTTTAAAAAACTATATATTCAAAACACACTCGGAAAAATGTTGAAAAATGTTGTAGAGAAAATTGGTCAACATTTTAAATTCAAATTTTTTATTTGTTGCACAGAAAAATACTACGTACACTTTAACACATAAGTATTTGAGAACCAGGTTTTTTTTAATCATTTTTTCTCATTTATATGTGAATAATGTTAAAAATTTTATCCATAAAATTTGTATTTCCACAATTATAAGACTATAATATTGAACTGTGATTTTCTACAGTAATTTATCATCTATTTAAGAGAAAGAATACAAATATGAAGTATGCTTGAGATAACTTTTGAACTATTGCATACAAAGTATGTAATTGTTTGCATACTGTGATATGAGCATTGTTTTAAATTGCGGTTCATATAACATGATGTGGTCATAATATTATTGATGTAGTGTCGGACACATCCGCATTATTCAATTGCAACATCTGCAATCCTTCTTTTAATAATCGCAACATTCGCAATCACAATACAATTATAGTTACAACCGCAATAGCAATTTAAAATCATTTTAGGTAACGTACAAGAATGCTCATTTTGATATAGAATATATCAAATTTATATTTTATTTTTGAAATGTTCATATTTTTATTTAAAAAAAGATATAAAATAATTTTTTAATTATAAATTTTGAAAAAAAATAATTTAAATTAAAAATAAAATAAAAATTCAAAATCTGAATCAATGTGATAAGATTTGAACCATTCAAATCTTATTCCAAAGATGCTGAGATGTGCAGAAGATCTGGGCCGCTGTTCCACCAAGAACCAAATAGTTCTATTGTCATTTATTGCGCACGATGAAACACGAAAACTTTAAAAGAAACATATCTGCTCAATAAGTGTTTTTGTCAGTGTCCTTGGTTTTATGTATAAAGCATAAAGTCTAATAGAACGATAACGAATACCTGTAAATACACACCTTAAGCCCGCCCTTGGTGAGTTTTGTGTAGATGGGCAGGACAGAGAAAACAGTGAAGTTATATGTCCTTAATATAGAACCACTGAGAAATGAGATTCAGATAGAAACAAAGTCAGTATCAGAAAATGCACCACAAACAAAAGATCAAGAGGGAAATGAATTCTGGTTTTTACTTGCATGGCTTCCGCGTTACATTAGTTCTCCTCCTTTGACGTTAGCATGAAAAGATGACTGAACATCTATCCTATTGAAACATTCTTCTGCATATATGGAATAAAATGGGTCATAGCCTCCAAAAATTTTCATCCTCCTTAGTGTATAGTCATTTTCAACCTGCAAGAAGCATTTATCCATCAAAACTAAACGCGCTTAAATATAAGTCAGGAGTCATAATGAAGCATATATGTATTTATGACATGAACTATCTACCTTTGGAAATGATTCGGATATATCCTCTACTGTTACTATCATAAACTACAGAGGAAGTACTATTTAGGCGACGCGTTGGGGCATAAATGTTGTAGATTCTATCTCGTCATAGTCTTGTATGACTACATTCAAGGCCTCATTGCATTCCTTAGACCAGTTAAATTGCTTAAAATCACATAGTTGTTTTGCCTATTCATATTGTTGATCTGATATGACTGCATGGCTCCATGCATATTCCAAAATGCCCTTAAAGTCATAGTAATTTTCGATTTCTGGATTCCTCACCTGCATAGTTAAAATAGTTTTAATTATCCGGGGTAGTATAGTCTTCTAGTTTTTCTTTCCTCACTGTTGGGGAGATTTACGTACAATAAAACCTTTAAGATTGATAAATGAGTATTTGCTTCTTTGTTTCGATCAAATACGAGCTCTGCGAGCTGAGGGATATGGTGGCCCGCAAAATGAGGACAATGAAAGTGAATAATGCTCTAATGCATGTGTGAGACAAGGAATTTAGTGCGTCTTTGGATCCCAGTTGCAAAATCACGTTACGTAAAAACTCCCAGTTCTTGCTTCTTCTGAAACGTAGTTTGGGGAGGTCCAAACAAAAATCTAAACACGCACTTAGATCTTTTTATGTGTCGTGATGGTCATATGAAATAAAAGATAGATATAAAAAAATTAATTGCAAAAAGACAAACTTTTTTATGTCTATCTCTCTCTTCACGTATGACCATCAAATCACATGGCAGGAACTGAATCCAGCACAGATATATTAGGTTGAAGTTCAGCACTCACCAGCATAACACTCCTGATATCTAGAAATACCGGGATTTAAACTATGAGAATCTTTGCAGCCAGTTTACCAAGAAATTGTAGGCATCCTCAGCTAATTCAAGTAAATTTACAGGTCAGTAATTTGTTTCATATTGTAAGCTCAAGTGAATTTATATTCACTAAAGGAAACTCACCCACAAAACTATCCTCTAAGATGGTGAGATCAGAAGGTGTGTTGGTGTAAGAAAAACCAACTCTAATTAGAGGACTCAACAAATAACAAATTTACCTCTGCATCGGGTTACAATTTCGAAACTGGGTTAAGCAGAACAGATCAATCTCTCCCTTTTTTTTGGTTGTTATTTTTTGTAGCATTTGTTAGCATAGAAAATATTAAATATGAAATGAGATAGTCAAACTATAGACATATCATAGACCAAAGAAGAATATGTAACAAATCCAGGAGGTGTTG
>JAIUCV010002838.1:15000-40720 GCA_026724425.1 Erythrophleum ivorense | reverse complement strand
AACTGAATTACGATTCCAAAGCTTAGGCTTGCAACTAGATCCGTTCTCGCTACAAGGTAGTGAGTGGAGTCAGGCACAAAGCGATCCTCAGCAGCCGAAAGAAGCCTTCTTCGCTCTCCTGTTGAAGTGGTGACTCACCCCTCTGCAACATCAGTTTTGCAAACCTAGTTCAAAACAAAAGCAGTAGCAAACCTTCCTCTCCCTAGCTCCGCATCTGGCTTTTCTGCTCCTCTCCCTATCGGTCGAGCGTCTCCGAACCTCTCCCTATCGGTCGAGCGTCTCCGAACCTCTCCCTATCGGTCGAGCTGTCTCCGAACCTCTCCCTAAGGTCGAGCTACTCCGTTCCTTCTGTCAATCCCATCCCTATCGGACTCACTTCCTCTCGCTTCGTCTTTCTCTCTGGCTTGCTTGCCTCAATGATAGCTAATCGATAGTCAGCAACTCTTTTCACTCTGTAAAGAATTTGATGAACTATCGTAAAGTAAGGAAGATTCTACGCCTTTTAGACGAAAAGCGCTCTTCTTCCTTACTTTACTGGGAGTCCTAGTCGATTCGGAGTGGACGTGAGGTTACAGTTGAAAGATCAAATGCTCTTGAGGGGCAATTCACTCTCCGAGTTGCATCTGAAAAAAGAAATTGGAACCGCTTGAAGCAAGCTGAAAGCAAGATGGTAGTCTTCAAGGGATCTTACCACGGGCCTGAAGGGGGACCGTTCGGAAACCCACTTTCGCAGTTCGAATTCTGACAGAAAGGCTTCCCCTCTCGTTCTCTCGAAAACATCGGCAACAAGACAAGAAGGCGGGCATTGATTTTGCAAAAAGGGTGGCACCCTTAACTGCAGGGTCCTTGTCTAGTCCACCGGTACTAGAACAGGAGAGCGCCAGAAAGCTAAGCAGGCGCCCATGTAAAGCAAGCAGGCGAAAGAAGGCTATTCTTAAAATAAAATTCCGGCTTTCTAGCTCTACCCGGGGGTGGAACAAAGCTGAGCTTGGAACTCGTCCATACACTGCTCGGCAAAGAGAGGGAGAGGTTACGAAGTATCTCGAGCGATAGCGAGAGGAGGGAAGACAACAGCTCGAACGATAGTTTCTATTCCGAAAGCAGGCTAAAAGCCTCTTAGGCCAGCAAATGCAATGAAAAAGTCTTCTTCTTCGGATGTGAATGTGACTGAATACCCATTGTCTGGTTTTAAAATAGGATTTTATTAAGTAAAAGATGCCGTAGAATCAACATAGAAAGCCGATAGTCCGAGGTACGTAGTTAACCGATAGCGAGAGGTACGAAGTCGCTCGAGCGTCAGCTCGAGGCTAATGGCGCTAGCTCAGTCCGTTTCTTGTTCACTTCACTCGCTTTAAAGAAGGTTTAACATAAGCGAACGAATCTCAAAGAAAGCTTTGCATTCACGATTTTCTGTTGAATAATAACATATATCAAATCTAGTTTGATTCATAACTAACTAACGCTATTCCGTTTTCTTGCTGGGAAGAAGCAACGGACTGAGCGACGAAGCGACGGGATTGAGCCCTTCGAAATATCATATCATAATAAAAGCATAGCCAAGAGCCTCTTTCTTTAGTCATGGAGTGAATCAATCAAGCGGCGGGCATGTGATCATTCTTCTTCTTCATTTGCCTTGGAATCTCAATCTATACACGGTCCTCAAAGAAGACCCCCTCCTTATCCACAACACATGTGTGGTCCGGCCGCGCCCCTCTTCGATTGGCCTTTCACCTTGTAAGGCAAGCTACAACAGAGGGAGCTTCCCTACTTCGTCTTCTATCTTTCTTCCACCCCCTGGACACCATTCTACCCAGAACTCGTGTATGGATCGAGAGCTTAGAATGCCGTTAGAGAAAGGCGTCATGAGTGGAAAGACTCAGATGTGAGGTTAGTTACCTCAGTCTTTGGAGCGAAAGTCTCCTTCAGTTCAGACCCACGGGCGTGGGTGAAGGTTACACTGTAAGAGGTGTCTCTTTTCGCTCATATCCTGAGCGGGTATTTGATTGAAGTGTCAAATACGCCGTCCTGGTCCTACTAAGATCAGCGCCAACCATTGGCAGCACAAGATCGCTGCCATCACGGCGAGGAGAGTGCCCGACCTATTTGTCTTTCTCGCACCGATGATTAAACATAATTGCGTTATGAAAGAATGTTCGATCATCAAACTAAGACTCACTGAAAGCTGCCGTTCACGTCAGGGCATATAGATCAGCGGAGATGTAGTTGCGTGTACTGATTCTTTTCGAGATTGGGTACACTGAACACCAACCCAATCTCGATGAAAATACACGCCTACCCCGGACCCTGACGTGAACGAAGCTCCAATGAGTCGCTCCTCGCTGGAATGAGGGCCGGACCGTCAATTCATCTACTCACTACCTACGCAATAACTGATCCTCGGACGGAGCCATACTTGTGTTACCAAAACTTTGCTAGCCGACACCGGCTACCGCAAAGGGTTCAGTTGGTGGGTTGAAATCTCGTCACTTCTTTTGAAAGTCAAAAACGGAGTTTGGTTGCTCGTTCTAGTGCTGAAGCAGAGTACAGGGCGGACGCGAAGGCCCCGGGCCCGGATGGAACGCTCGATTTTTCATTGCTGGAACATAGTAGGAAAGGATGTGACTAGGTCCAAAACTTCTTTCGGAAGTGAACTCAACTCTCCCTTTGGAGACCCAGTTTACTGCCACCACCTCTTTGCTTCTGCGGGTTCCTTGGGACCCACTTCTGCACTATGCGTGCACGGTGGCGGGCTCGACACACGTTTGGTTGGAGAGAAAGAACAACGAGGAGCGACCAGTTGATCGAGTACACCAGCAGATCAAGACCAACAGCCCACATCTTATCTTCTTCTTTGTCCAGAGGATCGTCGGGCTTAATCGAGACCAGACATCTGCTTTTACTGCCGTTGGTTTTGTTCGTCGTGGCTGTGTCCACACATACGGTTGTTTTAGACGGCCCTCTCGAAAACGAAGATTGATCGTATAACTCATGCGTGAAAGAAAGCCCTTTACACGCCTTTTGAGGGAGAGTATCCAAAGAATTAAACTTTCACAGAATTCTTATCTCCCGGCTTACTATTCTTTGGCGGAGGGGTTGTCGGGTGAACAATATGATTCGAAAGAGGGTCATCGGCCCTAGCCTTTGAGGAAAGGTGGAATCGTTGGTAGGTTTCGGGTTTAGAAGCTAAACGTGTAACTCTAATAACTCAAGGACTCCGATCAGAGGCAATCAATCGAATGCTTTATTATATTAAAGGGAACTCAAAATCGAAGTACTACGGCGTCGTCATCACCGGACACGTACTAGCCCGCCTTTTGTCTTTTGGTAGTGCCCATCTCTACTTAAGGCAACGAAGGAGCCCCTTCCCGTCTTGTCGAGACTAGACGAACCTAGATAATCAATGTATTCATCGTACCTCTCCCTTGATTTGACTTTGAATGAGCCCCAGACCTCGCTTTTTTTGACCATGAACAAATATGCCCTGCCCTCACCAACTATCTAATACTGGGCGGGCTCATGTTACAAGTTCCTCTCTATTTGCCTACATTTAAAGAATCGGCAAAGGTAGTTTACTTACTTAGTGCTTGCGCTAAGGGAAAACCCCTGCAATCTGTCCCAACGGTAGATCCGCAACTTCTTTCCCTCCTTTTGGAGTGGAATCGATTCAATTATAAAGTTACAAGATCAAGAATGAGGAACGGATACAAGAGGGGTTTGACAGCTCATCGAGCTAAGAGGTTTAGTCAGCAACCCTTTATTAGTTAGGAGCGAAAGTTGCTCTAAAGCTGTCTTTTTGAGGAAAACTTGAGATAACCTTTTCCGGCATTCTTTCATATAAAGCTGTCGGTGAAGCTTAAGGTAAGGTTATGCCGTTGAAGACCGGTATCCCTTCCCCACCAGGAAACTCTGGTCAGTTCTCTTCTTTTTCCCAGTGGGTTTAACATAGGCTTCATCTAAGAACTCTCAACCCCGTGGCATTACTGGTTCGCTTGCAAATACTTTTCCTCTCGCCGCTCTCCGAAAAGGCCTAAACTAGATTTTCCTAAGCACCTCCAACATTTCCTTTCGCCATGGAGCTTGCATAAATATAACCGGTGAGAATCAATGAAAGCTATATGTACACGTCCAGATCTTCCTATGTCGCGCTATGGCTTGGCTTAGCAGGAGGTCCGCTAGATGCTAGATAGGATAGACATTATCGAATAGGACCCTTTGGAGAGATTTCCACCACGGCCAATTCCCTTAAGCAAAAGCTCGATTTGACACAGGTAGGGTTGGAGAGCCAAGGGAATGTGGGAAAATGAGATTCTCCTTAGTCTTTCACACTAAGCTAATTCTAACCTTAGTCAAATAGGCCTGATCCTTGATTTAGCCTAAAATAAGCCAAGAAAGAAAAGAAGTTGATTTAGCCTATCGTAATTCAGTTTTCTTTATCTCCGCTATCTAGAAAGTCCAGGTATGCTCTAAGGGTTCTCGCTTTAGTTTGATTGCTCACTTACTCTATAAGTAAGTGAGAAAAACCTTCTAGTTCGAAGCGGGAAAGCTTACAGAAATGAGATTGATAAATGAACGGATTCTATGTAATTCTTCTTCTTCTCTGTCCGTAGGTGAAATAAGAGATATTCAAATCCAATCTTCAATGAGATGAGATTCTATTACGCTTGCTACTATCTTCCAAAGCTGTAGCTTTCCTTCGCTTACGCTTGCTATTATCTTACTGCGAGAAATTACGTAGATAGAGATAAAGTAACTCGTATTAGGCTTTGTTTAGAGCGAATCAGCGAGTTCTCGTCCATACTGATGGTTTTCTTATTCTTTCTTAATTAATCCCTAGGCCTACGGTTCATTAAGAGTAATTCTTAGTCTCGTTCGGGCCTAAAAATAAGGTCCCTTCACTCTCCCTAGGGCAAGATGTTGAATATTGATTGTAAATAGTGACACGACTTCTGTTCTCTTCCTTACTCTAAGAAGCAAGGGATTGATTAGATTAAGCGCACGTTAGCGAAAGCCTATAGCGTTTGCGCCCCTATACAATCTGTTTTCCCTCCTATCCCTATCGGTACAGTAACTACGTACCTTTAGCTTTAGCAGTTTGATATAGCGGAAAGAAAAGAAAAAGGTTTTACTCAGCACACCTATTTTCTTAATTCCTTGTGAAAGAGAAAGACTCTATATCGCTTTAAAGCAAGGTAGGAAGGAACTCGAGCAACTTCAAACTTCCTCTCCTTACAGTGAGCGAAGGAAAGGCCCAAAGCCAATCCCAGGGAAGAAAAGAGTTCAGCTTCAATTGGTCTTTCTGTTTAGTATTGAGGCTCAAGAATGCCTTGCTCTCAGATGAAAAAGAAAAAGAAGCTTAGGCTAAGAAGCAAGCAATTGAATAGCACGATCAAATCGAACTCAGGCTTTCCCCTGCTAACCAGCAATGGGAGTCTTATACTTTTCGACTTGGGAGATTGCATAAGGAGAGCACCCTTCTTCTACCTCGGTGATTGAAAGGGTTTGGGATCAACACGAAGGCTATTTTGACGCACTGCTGAGCGTAAGCATCGACATTTGATAGAGGTCAGTCGGGCCCCGGCCTTATTATTTAAAGTTAAGCTGGTATGCCTGCTAAATATTGGCTTGAAGCTCTCCATTTTGCAGTCTATGTCATGAATAAGTTGCCAAGCCGTACAATTGGATATAAGTCATATAGGTATAGGTATAGGGATATTTTGACTATATTTGGCTCCTTGCCTTTCCCAGTCAAGTAGTCCACCATCCCCCATACTTTTGATTGACAAGAGTGCAGACCGCAAGAGAATTGCTTCCATCGAGCTTCACAGTAGTTATCTGAAGCGAAGGAATCTCATTCAAGGCTCCAAGACCCCTGACTCTGACTACTGTGTGAAACTTGGCTAACCTCCGACATGGTTCTAGACCAGTCTAAACTACTCCAAACATAAGGATAAAGAAAATCACCACAACGCAACAAAAGGCCTCTTCTCTTTATTACCCTAGCCTCTAGTGAGTTAGAGACAAGGACTATTCCCACTAATGAAATGAATCATCCAAAAGAAATGGAAGTACATAAATCCCTTTAGGATAAGGAATTACCGGTATGGGATGCGGAATAACCATATGAACCGTATTCCTCTCCTGCTTGACTGCTTGCTTTAGTGCTTTACTCTAACAAGGGAATCCCCGCATCAAAGCCCCTTTTCCCAGCAGTGGTATGGCAAAGAGTCGGAATAGGACGTAGCACTAGGCTAAGGCAAGCACAGAAGGGAAGCAAGAAACTGAACTCAATGCTGGGGCGGATTCGGAAACCAGGCTGCCTCTGCCGTCAACCTCGGCATCATCCTCTTCACCGGCTTCTTCTGGGGACTCTCTTCACATCAATGCATCTTCAGAGAATGAGGAATTTCTTTCTGCGGAGTCGGGGAATTCCCCCCCAACTAATTGGGACTCCGATCACGAGAAGAACGAAAGCGTCCAGTGATTCTCCACATGATGTCTAGAAAACGCTTTCGTCGCCCCGTTAGAGGCCTTAAGAAGGAAATTCTACATTAGCGAGAAGCTTTATCAGAGTTGGCAAAGAAGCAAGGTTTTCAAGCCTATCCGGGAGAGCAGAACCATAGGCGGGAGAGGGCTGAGGAGCCCCGGCCTTAAATCAATTCTATTCTATTTAGCTTTACATGAAAGTCTTTGGCAAGCTAGAGCTACCTTAAATCAAAGAAAGAATTGTACTTGTATTTCGCTGGTTTCTTGGATTGTACTGAAAAGGTCCTACCTTTCCCTATCTGTCGACTCAATGGTATGAATTGCTCGCAGAGGAAGGTATGAAATCGCTCGACCGTAGGGAGAGGAGCTAAAGAGCAGTTCTCCTGAAATTGTGTCTTTGCTGACTCTCCTACGGAACTATAAGAATGAATGCAGTCTCTGGTCGGTCGCTTTGCCTTAGAGAAAGAATTGAGAATACTCATTCCCGGTTGCCGCTTTCTTAGTTTCCAGAGTTGGTTCAGGAAAGTCAAATCTCTAACTTCGAGTTGAAAACGGATTCTTCAATCATAGATAAGGAGAGGAAGGCACGCTATCAGACCTCTCACTTCGCTCGAGTAAGTTCGACTGCCAAGGAGAGGTACCGTACCCTCTCGCTTCGCTCTTCGATCCTCTCACTATCGTTCGAGCATCTCTCGCTCCTTGAACCTCTCCCTACGGTCGAGCGATTGCATACCTCTTCTCTCCGCTCGAGCAACTTACCGTACCTAAAGCTTACAGAAAGAGTATCGGAATCGGAACTCAAACTCAAACTCTGAACTCTATTTCACTTCCTGCCTTTAACTTTAACAGGCTTTTAGCCTGCTCTCGGAATATAGTATCTCGACTGACAAGGAGAGGGTATGGGTAATCATAGACATAATGACCTGAAAATGCGTTAGAAGTCCCTAGAGAGCAAAATGGAACGAAATTCTATTCTACATTCTATTCTCTCTTCCCTACTGTAACAAGGAAGCAATTGAATACCAGCGCTTATGCTTAAGTGAGGAGCGATAGCAGCTCGACCATAGAAGGGACTTAGCGAAAACACAATCAATGGAATAGCTAACGCGCTAGTGCGCAACTATCTATCTTACTCGGTCTAAGGAAGAAGCAAGGGACCTGTTCAGTAAGAAGATCAATTCCATCACTATTAGCGTCTCCAAACCTTAGCCCCGAAAGCCAGACCATAAGATCGAGCGCAGATAGCAGCTCGTCCAAAGAAGCAAGGTTTTACGAGTAGGCGAGATAGAGTAGGCTCGAAGGGGATCAAAAGACTGATTCTCGGTCCGTTAGAAAGCAGGTTAGACTGCAATCTATGCCTATAGCTTGAGTGAATCCCCGGCAAACTATGCCTATGCCTATCACCCAGCTAAGAAAGAGAAAGAAATAAGAATGAAACAGTAATCACTGAAACTAGAGCTAAAGAAAGGCACGAACGTTACTCGACCCTAGGGTAAAGGCTGACCTTACTTCTTCTTCTTCAACTGAGATTTAGAACTGAACTGATGGAATTCGATATCTTCTTTTCGGGCGGGGAATGGATATGGATATAGTCCATCATTTCGAGCTTATATTGCTAACTTCGTTCCTTACTCTTTACAGGTCACTAGAGGGAATAGTCTTCTTTTTAGCGTAGAGTATTTCTATTTTTTTCCCTCGCTTTAGATAGAGAGGGAATTCTTTCTTTAGTCTATTGACAGCAGACAGCACGATCAGGTAATTGACTGAAAGCATTCTAAGGTATGAAATCGCTCGACTATAAGGAGAGGTATGAAAGCGCAGCAGAGCAGACGGCTATATTCGCTACTGAGAAAGCAAGGTTAACCCTAGAATAAGGCATGTAGTTACTCGACCAGCAACTAACTAAAGAAGCGTCCTAAGGCATGAAGTTCTCGACCGGATAGGGAGAGGATGGAGACGTTAGAATGAGTTTTATTCACGATCAGGCATCTGTTACTAAGGTTTGAAAACCAAAGAAGGAAGGGCTGAAGATTTAGATAGGGGCGCTAACGCTATAGGCTTGAACACAGGAGCGAGAGCAGCGAGACCAATAGGTAATATTTATCTTTCTTTCCTTCTCCAGCACCTCTATCGGTACAGTGACTTTCCACCGCTCCTCTCCCTATGGTAGAGCTTCCTATAGGAATTACGTACTTTAAGTAATACCACTTGGTTACTCTATTTCCCTTCCTCTCCCTATCGGTCGATTAACTGTACCTCTCAGTCAAGCGATGGGACTCAACAAGCAACAAGGGATTGATTAAGCGCACTAGCTAGAAAGCCTATAGCGTCTGGATTGCTGGGGAGGTTGACTTTTCTAGATATTTCTCTTTTCCTGGGATCCGATGATGCCCCATCTGTAAGCTTTGGTATTTTATTACTAAGCTTTAGCTTTGGAATAGCAAGCGCAGGAATAGCTTGCTCTTTCCCATCCTCTCCCTTATCGATCGAGAACAACGTACCTAAAGCCTAGCTCGAGCTCTTCGAACCTACCTCTGAAAAATCAATCTTATCGTAGGAACAATAATCAGGATTTCTTGGATCGTAATTCATGCTTTATCTTCGTCTCATTATATGTAATTACAGCTGACCCAGAGCTAGCCACACCTGTCCGAATTCTTCTCGTATCGTTCGTGCCATAGGCCCTACTTCCTTTTCATAGTAAGTAATCTCAAGGGACGTAGTCGCTCTCGCTGCTTCGATCCTCTCGCTCCTATTTGCTCTGTTCGCTCCTTAGTTTCACACTAAGTCAAACCTTAGAGCCCAAGCACTAAGCGTCTTCAATTCTCCCTTCCAGAGTGCTTTATCCTAGGAAATGAAATGGAAATGAACTCAGAAATGAATAGTTACTGACTGAACTGACTGAATAGCAACTCACTGCCTTTCTCGGGCCTATCGGTCGCACTTCTTTTCTCCCGTTGGTCGAGCTGCTGTCTTAGCTTCTAACCTTTCAGTCGAGTGACTTCGTACCTCTCCTTATCAGTCGAGTTACTTCATACCTCTCCCTTTGGTCGAGCTACTCCCTTCGTACTTAACCGCTAAAGGAAAAGCAGCCCATCTCCTTTTAAGAAGGAATAGAGCGTCAGCTACAACAAGGAACTACCATGACTCCATTACCAAAAGCTACTTACTGAGAATTATGGGACTACGGCTTGTTCCTTATAGACATAGCCAGTTCTTGACTATTCATAAGATAAGTAGTAGTTGTCTTAAGCTACGGGTGAATGCAAGTTATATAGGAAGGTTTAAAGATACTCTTTCAAAGGTTGTTTGCCTTGCCAAGAAGGTAAGTAAGGATACGTTTCTCTAGCATTATCACTCCAGTCTTGGACTTGGATTCCGTGTTGTCTTTCATTACTTCCTCAGATTCAGTTGGTATAATAGAATCAGCCCCTGGAGGGCGCAATGCCTATGTCCGGAAGTGGTCCATCCCGCATTCTTAGTTAGCACATTCCCGAATGGCTTTGTAGGATAAATTGTCCTATTACCTTACCTGCGGGTCAATTCCTTTGTATCGAGGGGCTTTCTTTCCTTCCTAGGTCAATTCCTTCTCTCCGCCTATTCAGTATGTCCGCCAGTCGTAAAGCTTTTCCTTGAGACTGAGAGTAAGCACCAGCGGGGGAATCTTCCTTCATTTTTACTTATGTATGTCAAAAATGTCTTTAAATAAGTAATAAGACTCCTGCAAAGGCTACTAAGCCGCCTAAGCAGTCCAATACGTAGTACGTAATCCGTCGTAAGCATTCGAATCCGTCTCAGAAAAATCCTCCGCCTAATTAAAGTAAGAATAATCGGCTGAAGAATAGGTATCAAAATCAAAAGTCTGAAGCAGCTGGCGTTGTTGGCGCCCTAAGGAGATGAATGACTTTAAATTCTCAGTATGAAACTGGGGGTTGGGCTGAGCCCGTTCCTCAAGCTTAAGAGCTACGAGGCCTTTCAAGGCACTCTGAAAACCGGCCATCCGGCTCCTTCCTTGTCAGTTAAGTGTTCGGCCTATTGATTGACACTGGCACGACTGGAATAATAGTCCTACTATGGTTGGACCCTCTAGGCTGTTTCAGTTCGACGCTTTGATCCCTTGTTTCACTTCGGCCCGATCACACGTAGGAAAATACGCCTTGGCAAAGCTCTGCCTGACACAGAACCAATCGGGAAAAGGTTTGAAGATCTTAGTATGAAATGCTAAGGAAGAGAAGAGCTAAAAAAAACTACTTTATAGGCGGTACTTACTGCACCCGATTGCCCTGCACAGCCGTCTTAAGAAAATGAACCCGTGGATAAGTAGGCCTTTCTTGCAGACCGATCTTCTGCCGAGTTCCCCCCTCAGCTCACGCGATAATCGGGACAGAGAGAATGAACTCACCTTTGCCCACGAGCCGTCCGTCTTTGGTGCAGTGTTGTCGGGTGTTTACGCGACACTCCGGCCCTTAGGAATCCCCGTCCTCTGGTGCTCTCTCCGACGATACAGTAGCGCTCTCTGCTCAGGTATACCTGATAGAGTTTATTGAGTGTTCAGCGGATAGGTTCAGCCTATTGCACTTACGTTAGTTAGAAGGCCCCCCATGGAGTTGGCTAATACGATCTTATAGAGTTGTGCAGAGTGGAAGCCTTTCTTCCTTCTTTTTGTTTTGGAGTTGTTATTTTTTCTCTCCCGCAGTTCTCCTATTTCTTTTTCCCTCGAGTCTTTTTCGCTGGAGATAATCATTGCGAACCCGATGGGACCGAGTGTGGATATCCGTTTTCAATCGATTCCCCGGTGCCCCAGACGTGATTGCATCGACGGAAATGAAGGCCGAAGCTGCCCTTACTGGAAGACTTTTTCCTTTAAGGAGTGCAGCCAGCGCCTTACTTCGAAATGGGCTGATAATACCGTGTTAAGTCGGTATCCTGTGGTAAGGTTAGGTTTCAAGACAGAGTGAGCTGGAAAACAGCGAATCTTCGCGATTCCGAACTCCCTAAAGCAAGCTTAGCTTCGTCCAGCCCATGACTGGTGCATGAAGGTTTTACGTCTTATTCCTATGGATGGGACGTTCAACCAGACTGCCCCGTTGAAGCGGCTGGCTAAGCTGTCAGTTTTATATTCCTTGGAAATTCCATTCAATAAGCTCTTCTTTCTCTCGACCTTTGCTCCGTCCCGGCGCCGTTCAAAACACAAGCAAGGTAGAAAATAAAAAGTACGGGCCGGTGTCTGGTGAACACATTCGTAATATGAGTATAGGTCTAGTAGGTGTACAAGGAAGGACGCGAGGTAGTTCTATCGTTCAGCGTCGACAAGGTAAGTAATGGATCTTTCTTATCGAATGATATGGTATACAGTCAAAGCGGAAGTCTCCGCATCAACAGAAGGAAAAGGAAGAAGATCAAGCTTATCCGACCAAATAAGCCGTTAAAGAGAGAGTCTGTTCAAAGGTCTAGAAGATGGAGGCCTAGAGCTAGCTTTTTGCTAGCTTTGAAACATGGGCCGGTGGGAGGGGTATATTAATACCAAAATAAGTAGCGGTAAAAGAAAAAGAAGATGCCAAAACAGATTCACTTAAGCTTCTAGCTGGCTTGCTAGCCAGCCTTTCAGCTGCTCCCGCTTGAGAGAAAAAGGGCGGACTCTTGCATGCTCGTATACCGAGAAAGAATTGAAAAATTGTTTCCACTCGAGAAGCAAGGAGATCAAATCCTTTTGCTGCTCTTTCGCCCTGCTAGATATCCATATGTATCTCAAAGCAGCATTTCCTTTCACAGGCATAGGCGAATGCTAAAAGAAAAGCATACGCAGAAGCAGAAAGAACAGATTTACCCTCTACCAGAATAAGATCTCTAGGTTTACCAAATACTTCTCAACCAAATGTCTTGTGGCGAGCAGCTCTTGGCTTCGTAAACATATCTATGTTGTTGCTTTTTCACTACCAATGAGTAGGTAGCTTTGGATGCTTATGAAGATATGCTTTGGTAAAGATCTGCTTAGCGTGTGCTTTCTCGGGTGCTACTTAGAATAGAGATAGTCAGACTAGAACTTGAGAATGTTATAGCGCTGTGAAAGAAGGACATTCTGATCGACCCGATTGGCTCTCGTTCTGGTTTGGCGGAAAGGTGAAAAGCACTAAATGTTTCTTCCTGGTTGGTGTACTAGGGCGAGGCGAATCCCAACCCCTTCGTTAGAATCCACCCTATTGTTTCTTAGTAAACAGGGATCGTTCAGTAATGACCTAGTCTTTCGCGAGACTTCAGGTTTACTTTTTTTGTTAGGTCTCGACTTCTCCGTTATGATCGCGTTTTGTACCCCTACTAAGAACTTGAGAGACGGAACTATGACTCACGGAAGCGGTATATTAGTGCCTGATGCGGGAATCCTTGCTTGACTTGTTGATCATCTATCATTACTGGCGAAGCAAGCATACCGATAATCAACTCGCTTGAGAGAACAATTCGAGAAGGAAGACCCCAAGCCAGCCCAAGCAAGAAAGAGGAACTTAAGTCAACTAATGCTTAAGACATCAAAGTTCGGGCATCTAAGCCAGTTCAGGTCCTTCCATCTGCCTCTATCTCAATAGCTTTCAAAATCGAGTGATTTGATTAGCTTACATCGGAGGAAGGTCTAAAGCTGGCCCTTGCTATCAGTCCAACCAAGGCACCCCTTCCTAGTCCGCTTAGTCGGTTGAGTAAACAAACCCGGATTCTAATATGGGTCGAGTAGTGAGTTCAACTTTCTCTTCCGCAGCAAGCCTAGTCTACTTTCGTAAAGTCAACAAGGCCTTACGTTTACCGTTGTTCCCAGACCATGGCGTATACCACCATAGCAATAGCATAAGAAGAATCCGCATATTAGTAGGGAAAGAGCCTAACTCCTAGCCTCTAGACTGAAACTTCACCTGAAAGCAAGGCTTGAGAGCAAAGGAACCAGGGTGCGGTCGAATAAGTAAAGCCCAGCCAAGTTCTTCTAAAGTCATTCTTTCTTCCAAGGAGCGATTGCTTGTTGGGAAGCGAGCTCAACCTTAAGTTATGAGAAAGGAGCCTAAGGTTAAGCTCACGAGACAAAGCGAGTGCTCTTTACATAATGTACGTAATGAGAGCGTCTTTGCCCCCGAAGTTCGACTTCTTTTCTTCGATCAGATTGGGACTGAAGACCAAGACTTCATATTGAGACAAGATAAGGGGAAGCTTAAGCTAGAACTTCGCAGGCTGGGAATCGGTGCCCCTAGGCTCATGAAAGAAGAGGTTCCTGCTGCTGGGGATAGAAGATGATTCCGAAAGCGAAAAGGATATTTTTTTAAGTAAGGCAGGGCCCAAGCTTCACCCGCGTAAGACTCATAAGAGGATCTACGTCATTATTCATTCCCCATCCCGAGATGTCTAAGTAAACAGGCTTCCCTAAGCTTGAAGCAAGAATAAATGAAGTCCATCAGAAACAAGACCTGATTATTCAAATCAAAGGCTTAAAGACAGGGTCAATAGTAGTAGCCTCATCTTAGAGAAGAGGTGAGTATGAATATAAGAGACCCACCTTGGAAGACAGCTTGATGAGAGCCGGGTGGGAATCTAGCTCAACAAAGAGTCTTTCTCGTCGGACCCATATACCCATGAATGATTTCAGACTTTATCACACCTATTTCGGAGGATGGTCAACAGACTTGGGAAGTCACCTTCTTCTTTCTCATGCTATTCTATTACAATGTCTCAACTAATGCCTATTGCCTTGCAGGAAGTCACCTAGGAAGAAAAGAAATAAGCAAGAACCGGGAGGCCCATTATTAAATTCAGTGCATGAACCTATCAAGAAAACGGAATCCGATCCTTTCCTTTTAGTCGGAGTGGCGTGAAGCTCTCGACTGTAAAGGATTTCATGCCTCTCCCTATCGGTCGAGCTGCTCCGCTCCTTCTTATGCCGGAGCTGAATCTTTCGTTTTCGCATTTTTTCTAAGTCCTATTGAACTGACTGCTACATAAGGCTATATTTCAACCTGTGGAATCGTTACTTGAATATCGCCCTTTGAATAGTAATAAACATCAGCGTAGACTTTCGCTGCCTTGGCTTCGTATGAAAAGGGCCTTGGGTCCGCAGGGAAAACTTGAACCTGATTGTTGTGCCATAGCATGATACACTGGTTTAGGCTCGATGGCACACACATCTTCCTGTGTATTCATTCTCTTATCAAGAGTACGTTGTACTGAACAAGCACTAAGTAAGAAACCCACCTTTTGACAACCTTACTAATAGAAAGGGGAAAGATGCGCTCAATCCGTTGCTTGTTTACGACACGACTGCTGTTGAGAAGAGGAATTGTTTGATTAAAGCAAGAAAACGGATACGCGTTAGCCTAGGAGCTCGGATAAAGGTAGCTATAATATATTCTATTAAGAGAAGAGGGGATAGGGGACTGATGAATATATATCTCTTTTATCACATGCCTACAAATTATCCTTAATTGATGAAAGAATCTTTTTTCTTCGAATGATTGCTCCAACTATGCGATATGTCCGTTATGCTTACTCTAATGCCTACAAAACCTTGCTCATAGCCCTGTTACCGGGGAGCGCGGGGGCCGCTGCAGCAGAGTAAGCCTTCATTTAAAAATTAGAAGGGGTCGACCTTTATTAAGAGAGAATAGGGCTAAGGAAGGGGGACGGCGACGAGTCACCCCACGTTTCGTTTCCCAGCTTTCGAGTGCCAGAGAAAGGACCAATTGAAGGAAGGCCCCGTTAGCGTTTACTGCTCCATCAACATACCATAACCATACATGTCCTCCCAAACGCATGGTAGCGCAAAAAATATGCTATCATCCGGAAGCTCGTCAGAAATTTGAACTGTGTTTCCAACGGGATTCTGTGCCAAGAAATCGGCTATAGCCTGTCCTTTGATAGCACGTTGTGGGACACATGGAATGTGCAAAAATGACAGTTGAACGATCCATCTAGCTATTTTCCAAGTTGGGGCTGGTTGCGTCATGATATATTTCAGTGGATCCGCCCTGGTCACCAGTGTCACTTCATACGCCAAGAAGTAATGGCGTAACTTCTGTGATACCCAAGCCAGTGCTAAAATGTTTGTCAACGATGGAGTACCTTGTTTCAGTATCTTTCAGTGCTCTGCTCAAATAATAGACTGACCTAAACTATCCGTGACCATCCTCTTGAGCCAGTAGGGCTCCTAGGGAGTTGTGACTACCAGGTAAAGCAACAGAGGTTTACCTGGTTTCGGCGGCATGAGGACCGGTGGGGTTACGAGAGCCAACTTAACCTTCTGTACCGCGTCTTGACCCGTCCATATGTATGGTGCATCTTTTTTCAAGAGTTGGCCAAGATCGCTTTCTGTCTTGGCCAAATTAGGTATAAAGCGCCTAATATAATACTAATAAAAGATACCTTCCCAAGAAAGCCTTTAAGTTCTCTGACGTTCATTTGGAAGTTTTGTATCGCTTCAATCTTAGCAGGGTCAACAGTTCTATGCACTAAAAATCCTATCCTATAGTCCTCTTGAGACGCCGAAAGCACACTTGACTTTAGCGGATTCAGTCTAAGCTTGTTATCAATGCATCTTTGAAGCACTGCTTTTACATCTTGGATGTGATCAGATTGCATTCTAGTTTTGACAACAATGTCATCCACATACACTTAGACAGTCTTGTTCATCATATCATGAAACCGAGTGAGCATAGAAAAACAGGATCGTCTCACAGATCGAAAGCTGGTCGCCAGGGAGAAGAAGAGGCAATGGACCCATATGTTCTTTTCCTCTCCCTGGCCGGAGTGGGGGGACTCCCCTCTCCTTTGTTTTTGATGGGCAATCATCTGCACTTGGCTTTCAGGTACGAGTAAGGACGCGCCCTGATCCCCATAAGTTTGTAAGGTAACCGGCGCTTTTGCCTCATCCTGGTCAAGGAAGGAAATTCAACCCGCAGGAGCGACTGCATATCATATGGTGGGGGGCTGCTCTAAAGCTCTTGTACTGAAGGGCGTAGCTGAGCGGGGCAGCCTATCACCAGAAAAATATCTTAGATGTGTCCCAGTGCGTCTCGGAAGGGAGGTCCCTCAAGCCTATCCGTCCCTTCATCTCCGGCTCGATGTGCACCAGACCACCAGACCGGGCTTGATGTCCAGTGGTTGGATTCTCCAGATCCAAGTATCCGATAATCCTTCTTCCCTAAACCGAGAAGCCTCGAGAGAAATATTCGACTACGGGAGTTTTAGGCATCCATGAGATGAGCTTTCATCCGGTCCAGATGAGCACCTTTGGGAAGGGGGAATTTCTTTCTCATACTTGGTCCAATCTTTGAGTCAAGGGCCTTTAAAGCGTTGAGCTGCTGATTTACTAGTTCTTCTCCTCCTGTGCGGCCCGTCCATTGGTGTCTGGTGTTGTCACCATTGGGATGGCGACAGCATCTTTGACCTTGATAGGAACAAATGGTGGAAACGTAGCGTCTCCTAGTGGCGCACCATCAGTTCCTAGGAATTCTTTTTCCTGGCTCGCAGAGATGTAGCTTTTCGGGAAAGCGAAGTTCAGAAGTGGAGAGATTTCTCTGTTGACGATACAGTGGTCGAGCAAGTATACATCTCGACGGAAAATCTAATTCTTCGGGTCATATCATTTTAGTCATAGTCGGGTATCCAATGAATATAAGCTTTTCCCTTTTTCCCAACCACTTACAACATAGGGGGCTCTAACTGATGCCTCAGTTACCTAGGTATATTATATGTCTGTAAGCAGTACAACCAAAGACTTGAGTCGTACAGCCTTAACCGAGTAAGGGGATGTCCAATCCACACACCTTCAGGAGTGAATCCATTCAACGCAGATGTAGGAGTCCGGTTGATTAGGTGGACGGCTGTAGCAACTGCTTCTCCCCAGTCATCCAATGGAACATTCATCTGGTACATCATACTCTTAGCCATTTCAAGAATTCTCTGATTCATCCTTTCAGCAACTCCATTCTGTTCTGGAGTGAAGGATGTAGTAAATTGATGTAGAATGCCATTTTCACTGCAAAAGTGATCAAAGTCCTTAGATAAGAACTCACCCCCATGATCTGACCGACGTACTTTAAGCTTACAGCCTGTAAAAGGTTCTTGCTGTATCATAAAATGCTTCAAGTTTGCTAAAGGTTCATCTTTCTTGGACTTCCGCATATAAATAAATAATTTTTTCCTTGTATAATCATCAAAAAAGACCTTGAAAGACCTTTGACCTCCTATTCAACGGGGCTATTAGAGAAGCAGCTTCGTTCCTTACCCTCTCGGCCAAGTTGCTTTACGCTCTTCAATTTCACAAGCAATTGAGTTGCGATCCGCCCCTTCCCAACTAGTCGAATGGCTTTAGGCTCCTCTCTCTATTGGGGCTTGGGGCAAGCGACTTTGTTACTTTCTTTCCCTTTATGCTTCTTTCCCGATGTTTGGGAGTTCATGCTCTCAGTTCCTTGGGTGGGGAACATATTAACCCGAACAGACTTTCTTGCTTGCTTTTGCTCCCCGCTGGAAAGAAGGCTTGAAGAGGGATTTCCCGATTAGAGAAGGTTTCCTTCAACTATCTGCCACTATCTAATCTAAATACAGGCCAGGCTGGGAACTGCTTGTCTCGTTACACAAAAGCTCAACTAAGAGAATTTCCTACTCCTACGGTTGAAAGCGCGGTCGATAGTGCCCTTCATAGAATGGTGCCTATGGGAAGTCTAGGGCTACTTTCAAAACTGCGGATTCTGTAATAAGACCCTCCTCATGGGCATTATCCTACTTAGAATATAATTCATACCTGTCAATCTACGATGTGAGGGTAGAATCTGCTCGTCAGGGGAATCTGCAGTGGATTTGGCATTGCTTAGGGCTATCGACGCATCGAGAAAGACTAACAGCTAGCTCTCTGGATGGGGCATTCACGGGTAACTATCAATGAAAGGTGAGATCCGAATACGTGCCTTCACCTCATCGAAGGTTTAGAATCCTTGGGCATTAACAATAGCAGCAGTACAGGAAGCATCCAATCCAATTGACACAGATGTGGCACTTCCTGCCTTTCCGATCGGATCAATAGCAGGCACGTATCGAAGGGGAAGAGGAGTCAGCGTAAAGTTACGTAGCCTAACTGTTCGGTTATTCAATCATTTCCGATTTTGTCCATTTCGCATAGCAAATGAAAGTATAATACTTTCATAATCAGGTGGCGAACAGGCACTGATATGGATTAATGTCGCCAAGCACAGAGGAATTCGTTCTAGTCTTTAGGTTTAGGGTGGTTGCCGCGCCTGCAAATGCAAAAAGAGGGTGCCGTTCGCCCTACACTGAAGAAAAATGAATCAAGTATGGATGAAGTAAGAAAGAGTACGTAAGGAGTGAAAAAGAAAAACTTGCTTACGGGAACCGAAGATTAGGCCGACTACTATAGCGACACCTACTTTTCTTCCTACCTAACCCGAAACAACAAGAAAAGAAGAAAGCCGCGCTTGATACACGTCAGCACGACTACGTTGGTGACGATACAGACGCAATGCGAACTAGCGCTCAAGCCTATAGCGTTAGGACGCTATAGAGTTTTCTTGCTCGTTAGCTATGGAGTTTGATTGCTGGGGATTCAAAGAAAAAAGAGGTTGATGCCAAAGATCAGTTGGAGCATCTGCAACAATGTGAAGAATCCATGTGGAACCCAAAATCCGGTTGCCGGAGGGTGACCGGAATACTAAAAAAAGTCCCTCTTCGCCATTTGAGTTATATCCCTTAGGTGTACTTTACATTGTTGGAAAACAGCATTTAGAAGAGGTGAGAGCGACTTTTGAGATCATTTCAATCTCTTCTACCCGCAGACTTGAATGAAATACCCAAAGCTGTTTCGGAGAAGAAATGACTAAATTGCCTTATCTTAGTGTCTGCGTTGGTACCTTTGCCCTTAGCCTTTGCTTCCTTCGTCTCATTTCCTTTCTTCACGTTGACAATCCCTCTCACCTTTTCGAATATTGCGAACATCTCCTTCTCTCTTTTCTCCTATTTTTCCGTGATAAAAAAAATATCAACTGATAGGTTAAGATCAACTGCTACGTCGATCCTTAAAGTTTGGCTCGTTTTTTTCCGAGCTAAGACGTGGTTCTGCTCTCATTGGTGCTCTCGCTTTTCATCTTTTCTGTTACTTAAGCTATTTTCCGCCTCAGTCTTCGTCGTTCCATTTGTCCCCGTCCCAGTGAGACTTATAGGTCCATGTACCATCTCCATGACTCACCGTCCCTAGTGATATCTGAAAGGTGTAAAGATATTGAAGCGAAAGCAGACATGCTGCTCACTGGCTAGATCGGACTGTCTCTACCTTTTTTAACTCCTTTTCCTGTAAGGAAGCTTGAAAGAGGGAATTCTCTGATCTGATCTATGATCCGGAAAGATAGATAGTCTTTTTTCGATTCCGCGCATTGGAACGGCTATTCATAAACTTAAACAGCCTTTATTCTTACCTCTTATTGTCGGAGATAATCGGAGAGATATTAGTATTCCTATCAATTCCTTTTGAATAAAGCTACGCTCCTTCAAGCCTTTGAAACTATTTCAAATAGAATCTTTTCAGGCCTCTACCAACAACCAAGACGCATGAAAGCGGTTTCCAGCGCTGCTGGGCAGAAAGACATGATGGCATGAAACTCGATTACGTACGCTGATTGTTCGTCCACTTCAAACGCTCAAAACATACCATTTTCCGTGTGAAATAACAGGGATTGGTTTGGTTACTTAGGGAATTCCAAGCAAAGCAATCTACGCAATTTCCGGGTTCAGTAGTAGGAAAGAAAGGGACCTCTCACTCAATTCAATAACATGTATGTTCTAGGGCATCTTTTTAGAATAATAATGTTCGCATTTTACCAGGCTTTTTGGGCGTTCCATGATTAAACCGCCTAGCGGCACTTTCGAGATGCCACCTTGTTTATAAAAAAGTATTTTAAATTCCATTTGACTCGGGGCGGCAGGGACCCTCCAACAGAAACCTCGTCTTTTTTGTCGTCGATAAGTTCTCCCTCAGTGCCCTACTATTCATAAGAAATACTGAATTTAAGAGATACTGATTTATGAAAGCCCGGTGAGGCCTCAACCGACAGCTAACTGTGGCGGTTTTCAAGCTAGCACCCGTTTCAGACTTAAATGCGGGGACACGTGAACTGTGAAATCCGCAAGAAAGAGTTTCCTACCCTACTTAGCCTTACCCAAAGGCTTGGGTGAGTTTTTAGTCTTTGGTTGAGGGCCAGAAAAGTGAAATCATTCGCCGGAGGAGAAAGAAAAGAGTCCAGGCCCGCCTGCATGGTCACATGACTTCTTAATATTCTTACCTTTGAACTTATAAAAGGTCCGCATTTCACCCGCTTCGACAGAATTTCAAAGGAAATTCCTTTTTACGGTTGACTTTCTCATTCTCTGCTCTTATCGGCTCAATCATGAAAGAAAAGGAGAAAGCCCCGATCATCTTTCATCTTGGATCTGTCACGTCCGAGAAGACTCAAAAAGCGGAGAGGCACGGGCCGTTAAGAAGCCAAAAAAGCAGATGGCAAAGAAAAGGAGCAACCCGCGAGAAGCCTTATTTATAAAAAGAGAAACTACAACACATTCAGTTTGGCTCTTTGCCACCAAGCGTCCTACCATGCAATATGGTGTTCACTTTGCTTTTTTCGGGGCAAAGACCGGGCAACCCCAGCAGATCCAGGGGGGTGCGCTATGCTTGGCAGAACAACCAGGACAAATCGTGTCTAAGATAGAGGATGGGGGAGATGACCAACCCAAAGAGAACAAGGCTGGTGAGTCTTTCGGCAAACAACAAAGGGAGCAAATTGAGCCCGTCGCTTGGATCAAAGGAAGTCCCATGATTACCATCATCCAAAAGAACCAAGACATGAGCTTCCTTCGACCAGTTAGCTCAGCTCGGGTCCTCATAGATCGACCCCCCTTTGCTATGACTATGCACCTGAAGCCGCTCTATCTATATAATAGAAAGGTACATCTCGAGGGAGTTCCGGTGTCTTGGGTATTGGTCGATGGCGGGGCCGCAGTTAACATCTTGCCATGGTCCGTTCTGAACCGACTCGGGAAGAACAAAGATGATTTGCTGCCCACATATTTATGCATCATTAATTTCACAGGAGGAATCTCTAAAACAATGGGGGTATTCCCCGCAGACATGACAGTTGGCAGCAAAACCGCGCTAACAGCATTCTTCGTGGTAAAGGCCGCTGCCAGCTACAAGGTCTTGGTAGGGAGAGACTGGATCCACGCTTGGATGGTAGTCCCATCATCCTTGCACCAACTTTTGGTGTTTTGGAATGGAAACGATGCTGAAATCATCTGGGCAGATGAGGAGCCACTCATTGTTAAGGTGCACGCCCAGGAGGCATTCTTGTACCAAGAGAATGTGGGCCCCGTACGTTTTTTGGGACAGAGCTAGTATGGTAAACCTAATAATGTGACTTAGGACAAGAAGAAGATAGACGAAGGCATGCGTCATATATGGCTCGACCTCGTCAGGCCAAGCTCTTTAAGGCCGGCAAGGTTCATCCCCGATCCTCAAACCACGAATAGATCAAGCCCCTGAAAGCACCAACAGAAGGGTCATGGCCTACAAGGCTTTGACCAAGAAACTCAAGATATACGCTCTAGAAAGACAAATGGCCATCCTAAAATGGATTGGCCAGGTGGAAATTTCAATAAAAACAGATACATCCGAGGAGGTAATCCAGATCAAAGAACTTGAACCTGCGCCGGCAAAGCTTGATGACAGCCTGGCTCCGGTCCAAAATCCGCTGGAGGAGGTCAATCTGGGAGATGAAAACAGGCATCGACCTATTTACATTAGCGGCTTAATAACAGGGGAGTTCAGAGAGAGGCTAAGAAACCTTCTCAGGGAGTTCAAGGACTGTTTTTGCTGAGGAATACGATGAAATGCCTGGTCTGTCCAGAGACCTGGTAGAACACCGTCTTCCCATCATGGAGGGATATAAGCCTTATAAGCAACCACCAAGGCGGATGTCCACGGAAATCATCCTGAAGATAAAAGAGGAAATAGAAAGGCTCCTAAATGCTAAATTCATTCGGATCTAAGGTACGTCGACTGGCTTTCAAACATCGTACCTGTAAGAAAGAAGAATGGCAAGCTGCGAATCTGCATCGATTTCAGGAACCTAAACGCTGCTAGTCAAAAGGACGAGTAAACTATGCCAGTTGCAGATCAACTCATCGATGGCGCCGCTTTGCACGTGGTATTGTCCTTTATGGATGGATACTCTGGCTACAACCAGATCTTCATAGCCGAGGAAGACATCCCTAAAACAGCTTTCCGATGCCCAGGGTGTCCATTGGAACTTTTGAATGAACAATTCATAAAAATAAATCTTTCTGGGATATTCAATATATTCTATAGTTCCTTACCGTGTCAATTTCCAATTCTTGGTCATTGAGATTCATGGGCAATACAGATTAATATTTAAGGATATATATTACCTCCCCTTTCAAACAAATAAAAATGATTGAAGCTTTTCTATTTGGAATCGTGTTAGGTCTAATTCCTATTACTTTGGCTGGATTATTCGTAACTTCATATTTACAATACCGACGTGGTGATCAGTTGGACCTTTGATTAATTAACATCTTTTTTGTTTATTGACCTCCTATTTCTTTGTTTTAATCCTAATCCACAGGAGGTAAAATTCAGACTTTAGACTGCTGTTCCATTATTTCAGTGTCATTCTCGATCTAACAAGAATGGAATCACGCTCTGTAGGATTTGAACCTACGACATCGGGTTTTGGAGACCCGCGTTCTACCGAACTGAACTAAGAGCGCTTTATTTTCATAAAGAATTTTATGTGACCCCAATTCATCTTGCATGCATATACTATCATAATCTATATATATATATAGAAATAGATATATATATAGAACTCTCATCATATATATATTGATAGAATATACATCTATTTCTATTGAGTATGTATGTCCAATTTTAATCGGTCTCAATTGATCCCTTGTTACTGCTCATAAGATAAGTAATAGTTAGGGATAGGGATGACAGGATTTGAACCCGTGACATTTTGTACCCAAAACAAACGCGCTACCAAGCTGCGCTACATCCCTTTCAATTGGTCTACGGGTGGTCATTGTAGAGAATCCCTGCCCCGTTTTCAAATTTGTTATTTCCTCCATCGATATAAAATTTCTCTTGCCATTTCTTCTTTTTGATCTTTATTGATTTATATACTAATCATCATCCCGCCGCTCCTACCAACGCTTACTTACTTATAAAAAAGGTTATAAATAATCAGCCCTTTGAATAAGCGAGGCTTCCCCGATAGAAATAGTTGCATGCGAGAGAGATCCCAATTCCGTGTATCCGGTTAAGCAAGCCCTGCCGCCAGCTTCCACCCAGACAAAAAACGTGAGCGCCTGGCGCGCTTTGCTTTACTAAATAATATAAGGCGCGTTAACGCTTTAGTTAAAAAATAAAATAAGGGGCGGAGCTTGAAGAAGCGAAGCGAGCCTAGAGTAGCAGCCTATCCTATTACGTTTTCAGGCCCCTTTACTTTTTTTTTATTAAATAAAGCGCTAGTGCCCCCTATCCTATAGAGTAAGGCTCTTCTGCTATCAATGAAACCGAAAGAAACACACAAAACCCAGTGCAGTGCGTTTTGTATAGATCGAGACTTGTAGCTTGATTCTTTACTCATTCCATACTGGGAAGAATTGCAGGAAATCGTTCGATAACACTTCTTCCTATTTTTCAATGATATCCGACGATCAAGACAATTTCCGCGAAACTCTTTCATTTCATAGAAGTTTCTTCTTCTTCTTACAAAGCAAATAGCATTTCCTATTGATTTGTCCCCTGGACTGGACCTATTCTGATTCTGAATTATCCGTCGCTACGCTGTTCCCAAGGACTAGCAAAATCGAAATAGCGAAATTCTTGGGTCATCTCAATGGGTTCAGAAACCACACGTTTCTCTGGATCATCATAGCGTACTTCTACATATCCACTCAGAGGAAGGTCTTTTCGTAATGGATGACCCTCGAAACCATAATCAGTTGATATACGGCGTAGATCCGGATGATTGATGGAAGAAACACCAAACATATCCCAAACTTCTCGCTCCCACCGGCCGGCTGATGGAAATAGACTGACTACCGGAGATGGAGATATTCGTGTTACTTCGGTCTGCACTGGTTTGTACACGAATGCGTGAGTTATACCGAGTACTCAGTAAATTATAGACCACTTCAAATCTTCGTTTTCGAGAGGGATAATCAACTCCGCAAATATCGATCGAAACTTGAACCCTTGTATAGGTATGCAATTTAAGAAAGCACAACAATTGAAATGGGTAGTCCGTATTGGTATCAGATCTATTCCCATGTTCCGATCTTTCCATTTTTTTTACCCATTTCTTGGGTAAAGTCTCCCAACTATATTTAAAAATGGATTGGTTATCCATAAAGATAAAGAAAGCTTTCTTGTAGTTCCGCTTCTTGCTCTAAAAAAAAATGAAGAAAGGCTTGTCCGGAAATCGCCGGTTGGGTTGGTCCAACTAAGAAAGGCATGGGAGTCGAAAGGCATCGCTTGGGTCGAGTTAAGTAAAGACTGACTACAATTAAATACCTTATTTTATTTTTTTTATGATTCTTCCTCTACTCACCGGAACGGGCGAATGGATAAAAATTAACTCTTCTTGTCTAGTGTATTAGACTCCATTATAGGTCATTCGGAAGGGCTCCGTAGAGTTCTATTTTAGGGCAATAACGTTTGTGGTTGTTCCCTCTTCTTTCAGTCGAGTGACTTCGTACCTCTCCTGACCGAGAAAAAGAAGTTCCAGAGGCATCCTCCATTCATATCGATTTGGGTTTTTCTGCACCATATTTTGATCTGCCTCTTCTTCGATCCGGAATTCCCAGCAAATCCTTGACTCCTCGAATACAATGGGATTTCACACCTGGCAAATCTTTCACTCTACCTCCTCTTATAACACCATAGAATGTTCCTGCGAATTATGACCTTCGCCCGGAATGTGAGCAAATATATCATGTCGATTGCTCAACCGTACTTTGGCTATCTTACGTGGAGCTGAATTAGGTTTTTTCGGTGTTCTCGTTGAAACACGCGGGCGTACTCCTTGCTTCTGGGGACATTGATCCGAAGCTCGAGTACGGTCCCGTGCGCCGTTTTTCTTTTCTACCATTACGAATCAATTGATTTAATGTAGGCATCGCTCTT
>JAIUCV010002838.1:0-7500 GCA_026724425.1 Erythrophleum ivorense | reverse complement strand
TTCGACATCGACACAGGCTAAAAAGGAACCTAATACCTCAATCGGAAACTCTTTCTGAGCCTATTACAAGATAAAGAAAGACCCCTTACCTTAAGATCAAAACAGAAATACCAGAAAAGAAAGAAAAAAAAAGAGCAATTAATATATATTAATATATATAGAATTTGGCTTCGTTCTCGATCTTGCAAGTCAACACAATTCCGTACTTTGGAAAGGAGTAGCGAGTAAGGTCGCATCTCACAGGGGCGAAACCTGGCTCCTTTAGGTCTGCCAACATCACTGATTGGGGAAGATCCAAGTCCATTACAGTCTCGCAAAAGCAAAGGAAAGTAAAAAAAAAGCAAAGAAAGTAAAACAGAACAGCGCTCCTGAATGAGCTTCTTTGTATCAGTACTTCGGTCTCGGAAACCAAACACTAACTGTTGGAGTATCCGCGTCAAGGCAGTTGGTCATGAGTGATTGCCCCTTGCCAATGGTTCAGGTTTTTATTCCTATAGATAGTTAAGGTAGCTAGGTAGTTCCTTAGTTAGGAGTTAGAGTTGTAGCTTTTCAGGGATAAAAGATCTTATATAGTTCCTCTTTCCTTGCTTCTTAGTTTGTCTAGGAGCAGGATTAAGAAGTCATAAGTAGTGGTGAATCCGTGCAGCTATCAGCTTAAATGGTAGTTGTTTATTCTCACTCGGTAGCTGCTTTTAGAGAATATCTCTTGCTTGGAGCTCTTCTTCGTCCTTCGACCTTCGAGCTTTTCGAGAATGATGTCTTCTCTTCTGGCTTTGGTGGTCGTGGTATAGCCTTTATAGAATATCCTATTCCCCCAGGAAAGGTAACTCAATAGGAATTCTCTCTCTCTCGCCGATGCTATTGAATCAGCAACCGCTGCTGTTGGTCTTACCGGTCTTGTGGTGGTAGGGCTTTAGGAGTAAAGGCAATAGGATCAGTATTAGGATGGGTCTTTGCTTAAAAAGAATGTTCTGTCAGAGAAGAACTAAGAGAAGAATCGGCGGATACTCCGAAAATGTTGTTGAAGGAGAAGCCTAGTTCTTGTTTTGTGTTCCGAGTGAATCTTATCATTCATTATCGGCGTCTTTGCCGCTAAAATAGGCTTCTTTCCCGAAGGTGAGTTGCCCTCTCACTCTATGGAATGTCCGATTAACCGCTGCTTCTTCTGTTTGCAGTGGTATCGAATGAGCTCAAGTAGTTCAAGGAGCTATTAGCGAGCACATCCGGGCTCTACCTTTATCTACTGATCTAAGGGAGCTACGGGAAAGCACGTTCATGAATTCATGGCAATATGTGCAGCTCTGGTTTGTTGTGGTGCTTTGGTTTAAGATAATATAATATCCTCTGCTGTGGAATCCTAGCTTAGCTCGTGAGCTAGCTAACTGCTAATCCGTTCTCTTTCCAGGCCGACCCTCCTTTATTCTAGTCAAGTTGGAGAGGTGAAAATAAAATCGTTAACAAGATGACCAGAAAACGAATTTTAACGCTATTTTTTCGATAGAAAGACCGATAGAAAGAAAAGTCTGATTACGGACTCGAAACCTCTTAGCGAATGAAGCTGCTCCCTGATGAGAAACTAGGGATTTTGAATAGGATATCATTAGCCCCAACTCCTCAAGAGAAGAGGAATACACCTCGGCTACCTTTTCATCAGCAATGACAACGTCATCACCTAAGACGGCATAACAGTAAAAGGTGCGACCAGGATGTACCTGCTCTGCACACTATAATGTGATGGGCTTTTATAGTATGGGCGAAGAGAGGTACGAAAGTCACTTGAGCCTTGCTCAAGGTACGAAAGTCACTCACATATACACGCTATATGAGGCATAATAGCTCTATCTTATCTAGCCTAACCCTAACCTAAGGGCTGACCAGCTACAAAGCTGACTGAGGAGTGCCTTTTCACAGTAGTCCTGAGGCGCACTACTGGTAGTAAGGACCTTATATTTTTAAACGTAGAAGGTCTGCACTATATAGATAGTGAACCCTCAGGGAAGCTCCAAATGGGTTGGTTTCTCCATTTGTTGGATCTCCTTTGGTCACACCTAGGTGCCCACCCATGTTGGGCACGTAATGATGACTTCCATTAAAGGGAGTCCGGGGTGCGAGCCCTTTGGGGAGGGCCTAGACTAGTGGTTTCGTAGCGCATAGGAGCTAGGGGCCGGGCTATCCACCGCACACATAGAATGAAGAATGTGTGTCCTAGATGCTGTGTTCTGCCCAACCGACTGAGGTTGGGTATAAGGAAGCAGGGGAGGTTCTACGCGTATTATCCCAGCATTCATCCGGAAACAGATGTATCGCCGTGATGATAAGGCTGACCTTCTGGTCAAATTATGGCTATCTCTCTTATCCAGAAAATAATATTAGTAGCCAAGAGAGTCTCAAAGGCCACTTTTGATCCGATTGTTAGTCCTTGGTCGGACCCGGAAAAGGGTCGTTTCCACTGCACTGTTGGGAGGTTAGCTGAGAAGCTTCCTTCCTTGGTGGCACGATACCTCCTTCCTCCCTTGGGTCTCGAGTATACCTCTCAACCAAGGTAGCAGAATGCTTATTTAGTACTTGTGCTAAGGTTAAGGTACGAAGTCACTCATATAGCATATATGAGGTAGCTTCTTGCTTACTGTTTACTTGTGCTAATGGCTGACTTGGAAGCCAACCTGGAAAGCTATACCTAATTCGATTCGCCATATCTTACTTCTCAATTAATTGAGGGTGGGGTTACGCCAAGGTTAGCTAAGTCCAAATCCTCTTTCAATGCCTTTCCAGCGGAGCTATTAGCTTTCACTGGACTTCTCCGTTTCGTACATTATACGGGGAGCAGTGAGAACAAGGTATTCTCTGGCCATCTTTCACCAGGTATGCCCTGGATCCTTATAATAAATCGTACCTCTGCGCTATGCTATGAGTGACTGCGTACCTAGCATGCTTAATCCCCTCTCCTTTCTTTCCTCTCGCTTCGCTCTAGTGACAGAGAATAAGCTAGCCTTTCGCTTATATCAAGTGAAAACTCCCCTTTCCCATACACTATGATAGCGAGATTATGACTTCTAAAATCACCTTTCACTTATAATATATAATATATAATATTTTTTTATTTCTTTACTTTAACTTTAATAAAGCAATACACTATACTATAATTGCGTATAGAGATGAAGCCGCAGCTAAGAGAAAAAAGAAAGGATGATGAAAAGTGGAATCAGCAGGGTAGAGAAATTGGTTAACTCATCAGACTCATAATCTGAAGACTGCTGGTTCAAATCCTGTCCCCGCCCAATGAAAACCTTTAAATATTATAAAGTTGTGTCTTGCCTGTTAGATTGATTGTATTTATTCGTAGATATATCTCGATTTGCTTATAGCCGAAGCCTGTGTACATCTTGTTTTCATACTTCTAGTTCGTATGGTTGTTATCATTCTTCTAGTTATCCTTATAGTTTGCCTGATCGTTTACGTTCTATATACAATAAAGCTAGCCTGACTTTTGACCTTTGGATAGGTGGAGGTCTTCCATTGATCCTTATGTTCAGGGTGTTATACTTTATATTTATATTCTGTTTCATGGTTAATTCTTACTTTCTTATTATTAAGATTTATATTTACATTCTATAAGGTTCATTATAATAAATACAAGTGGACAAAAGATTATTATAATGAACCCCCTATAGCCTGCTTTATCTAGCCAATTTCAATAGCAATAGCTAGCGAGACCCTTACCCTGTTCGCATACTTATATATAGAGCCTTAGTAGCCAACCAAGGAGCTAGGGACCCTTCTAAGACCTTTTAATCGTGACAGATCCAGATAGGAGCCAAGGATTTCGTTGATATCAATCCGCGTAAAGTAGTAAAGACACTACACTTTTTTCATATGATTTCGACGAGCGAAAAGCATTTTGTCTTACTTCCACACCAAAAAACTTTGGCTTGTGGCAGATGGCTAGTCTTTTCATTTTTTATGATATTATTTGAGAATTTCCAATATATTAGGTCAGCAGTAGGCCGCTATGGATTAAGCTCCTTTGGCCCAGATCTGCTACAGAGATAAGTAGAGCTCAGCTCCATAATCTTTTTTTATTACTGACAAATAAAATAAAGCTCTGTTCTAGAGCAGTCATTGGATCGTTCAAGAGTAGCGAACTTCTCATTACCTTGTCTCACCTGTATCTTTATTTTTTATTAGATAAAACCTCGTCGAGGAGTCTTTAAAGAAAGGACTTTTTAAGATGCTCCTCCCTACTCCGGTATATTTTATTGCGCTATTAGAGCCGTTTTAATTGACCTATCGAAAGCTAGAGATTGGTGGTAAAGAAGCCCCAAGAGTAGCTTCTCAACGACTGACATTTCATTCCTGCCACCTGGTTGGTGGAAATTTATTTTTCTTGAAAGAAAATAGTTTTTTTGAAAGTGGTGCATGTAATGTACTAGTTAGTAAATGAAATGGATATCAATCACGGTGACCCCATCAGATAGAAGACATTGAATTCAAGTCTGTGCCGTGCTTTGTCAGTTCTAAGAGCAGGTGGAAGACCTCCCCTTCAAATATGTGTTTTCACGATCTGCCCGATGGAGAGGGATTGCATCCATTTTCTTCAGAGATGCCACAAGTGCCAAGTGCATGCGAATTTTATCTACGCGTCACCGACGGAGCTTCTTTCTATTTCCGGGGGGCTTGGCTTGAACCACTCCCATTGAGGCTGAGTAAAGAACTCAAGCTAGCAGCTCCCTCGAGTTCACCGGCGAGGCCCGGGGCCAAAGAATCAATGGAATGGACTTCGTCGTTGCGAAACGAGTCAAGAAGAAAGGACTATAAAGAAGCCCCTCAGAGGCACTCGAGGATAATACCTTTCTGATAGGGCCCATCCATACTAGTGAGTTAGTTCTGTATCAGAACCGTACGAAAGAACTAGTTCAAAATCAAGGCAGCTATTGGCATTCTTTCTCTCTCCGTCCAGATCAAAAAAAGGATTCTCGGCTCAGCAGCCAGAACAGACAGGACGCCTGTCTCCTGGAATTGTTGTTGTCCTTTTCGGATCAGGGCTGGGGCGTATGCCGGGTGACTTAGAAAAGGATAGGTAACCCGCTTCTAACAGTTAGTTTTTTCATTCGGGCTTGCACTTACCGCTATTTTTTCTTGGGGGAAGGTAAGATTTGATATTTTGGTAGTTGTATGGTAAGGTAGGGCGCTTTCATGGTATTGGTTGGGGTAAGGGGACGGAGTCTAGCCGGGTAATATGCGGTAAGGAACTGGGACGTGTTTCCTACCACGGGGATGACCCCTCCTGAGACTTATGGTGATGTGTTCTATGTTCTGGTCTCAGCCCGGGTCCTTGTACGCTGAAGCTGTCAAGTCCGTACGAGGATACCGTTTCAGGAGGGCGATTTCCTTTTCGTGTCGCCCTCTTCCTCGCGTTCCTTGTGTCTATCTTTTCTGAAAGGCGGGTCTTCCTATCCTAGTGGGCTCGTCGCCACTAGGCAGTCATCTTTGATCCTGATCGGCCGACCTTTCCGATCCCGAAACAAACATAGTTCGGCTCTCTTTTTTCGGTCATTCATATGACAAATTCCGTGAAGACGACGAGAGATGCCGCCTGCTCTTTCCGTTCCTTCTCTTTCGGAGTGGAGCACTCCTGTTTGTTCCTTTCTAATAAAAGCTTGGTACGTGTTCTGAGCGAGCCTTCGCGTGACGTGAACGGTACCTATGAAGTGGAATCCGTCTGTCTTGTCTTCCACCTCATAAGGGAGTTGCGTTCCGAGGGACTAAAATCTCCACTGCTATTGTCAAGCTTGGACATACTTAACACTGACCCAATTGAGACCGTGGCCACACCTTGATAAAACAGTGATGATGTGGTCAACCCTGGATACGTGGCTCTTCGATGGGGGAAGGACCACGCTAGTCGTCTGAGTGTGTGGTGTGTAGTGGGTGCGTCTTAGTGTCTTCTTACTACGAAAAATCAATGAGAAATATCAGATTCTCGTTCTCGAAACTCCACTCTTTTGAATAAGCAATCTTCTTTCGACTGGGCCTAAGATCAGGAGCAATTGCAGCTTCCTCTCTTCTATTCTCTGCTTTCCTACCCGGTATGAGCTCCTAACTCGTTGACTTGAGGATGTCACTGGGCCATTTCCCGTTTGTTAACCCAGCTTGGAAAGGATAGCCCTATCAACTATCAGTCAAAGGCGAGATTCAACGCGCTGTTGAGCTTGAGACTTTCCGTAATGATATTAACGTGAGATCCTGATCGTCTTCCTCCCAGTGTTGTTGCCTGCTGGGAGAAGGAAGGAAAGGCAGGATTCATTCTCGTATCTGAATTTCAAGGATGGGTTGGCATAAGACCAGCTTTCACCGCAGGCCAGGCATACGAATTCGTTCGCGTAGGCAGACTATCCAACCATTCATTCTTCTTCTTTTCCCGGCAATTGTAGGGATGGAAGGACCACCCGATTCTGCATAAGGCTATTCTCGGCTAGGAGAAAGAAGAATTTCATCAGGCCCACTCGGCTATCCAACACTTTTGTGGCTAGGCTGGTGGGGATTGGTTCACGCGGGTTATGCCAAATACTGCACTGCTACTTGATTGCTCTCAATCGGCTATCAACTACTTGCTTAGGCAGGATCCATTGGAATTGTAACTGCGAATGGAAGTGGGTCTGCTAGCTGTGATGCTGCTGAAGGATCCGGGACTAGATACAGGTCTCGATCTCACTCTAGAAAGTCAAGGCGAGAAGACTATCAAACCGCTTCTCGACCATAGCCATAGAAGCAATGGTTGGATCAAATAGTTTAGTTAGAGGTGGGGATTCCTGCACGATCAAGATAAAGATAGTTGACCGCCGAACCAACCGAGAAGCCATCAACAACTCGTGATCGAATAGCTGTTCAATTGAGATCTCCTTCTTTTCGGAATGGGCGTGGGACTATCCCACGGATAGAATTCCTACGGCTTGACAACATTTAACTAACTATTGGGGCGGATGGAAATGGAAGTTTTTACTAACTGACTAGGGCAGAGAACCCCAGGTAGGATGGTTCGGCTTGATTAGAAGATGGTGGACATCCGTTCGAGGGGGTTCATTCATTAGTGTCATAGCTTCTCGATGGGGCACAAATTTCCATATAGCGCGTAGAATCGCCCATTTCACACATGGACGACCAATAGTAGCATTGAAAGATCCTATTCCAGCTATCCTTGCCGGTCCCACCGCCTATGCGACCAATACAGATCTTACGATATCCGAAATGTAACTCTAGCTGGGCCAAGACTCACTTCTTCTAATCGCTCCTCTCCTTCTTCTGGTTACGGATGTTGTGCCAGTTTATGTTCGGGGGAGTACTAAGCTCTAGTAGGAAGGTCGGGCTGGCTTTGTGCTCCGCTCCCTCTGTTTGTCCTCCCTTGCGTTTGGTGGTAACCTCCCCAGCGCGTCCATTAGGTAACCAAAGCCAAAGGCATCAGGGGATAGAGTCGAAGATGGTAGCAGAGGCAGGGGAAGCTGC
>JAIUCV010002837.1:22500-40733 GCA_026724425.1 Erythrophleum ivorense | reverse complement strand
GAACTCGAAGTTTCCTTCGTAACCCCCGGAACTTCTTCGTAGTGGCTCCGTTCCATGCCTCATTTCATAGGGAACCTCAAAGCGGCTCTATTTCATTATATTCCATCCATATCCCAATTCCATTCATTTAATATCCCTTTGGTGTCATTGACATAAGAGATGTGGTTTCTAGTCTATCTCTTTCTATTTCTATATATGGAAAGTTGCAAAATCATCATATAATAATCCAGAAATTGAAATAGAAAAGAAAAAAGGGAGGTTTGTGATGGTTTTTCAATCTTTTATACTAGGTAATCTAGTATCCTTATGCATGAAGATAATAAATTCGGTCGTTGTGGTCGGACTCTATTATGGATTTCTGACCACATTCTCCATAGGGCCCTCTTATCTCTTCCTTCTCCGAGCTCGGGTTATGGACGAAGGAGAAGAAGGAACCGAGAAGAAAGTATCAGCAGCAACTGGTTTTATTGCGGGACAGCTCATGATGTTCATATCGATCTATTATGCGCCTCTGCATTTAGCATTGGGTAGACCTCATACAATAACTGTCCTAGCTCTACCGTATCTTTTGTTTCATTTCTTCTGGAACAATCACAAACACTTTTTTGATTATGGATCTACTACCAGAAATGAAATGCGTAATCTTCGCATTCAATGTGTATTCCTGAATAATCTCATTTTTCAATTATTCAACCATTTCATTTTACCAAGTTCAATGTTAGCCAGATTTGTCAACATTTATATGTTTCGATGCAACAACAAGATATTATTTGTAACAAGTAGTTTTGTTGGTTGGTTAATTGGTCACATTTTATTCATGAAATGGGTTGGATTGGTATTAGTCTGGATACAGCAAAATAATTCTATTAGGTCTAATGTACTTATTAGATCTAATAAGTATAAGTTCCTTGTGTCAGAATTGAGAAATTCTATGGCTCGAATCTTTACTATTCTCTTATTTATTACCTGTGTCTACTATTTAGGCAGAATACCATCACCCATTTTTACTAAGAAACTAAAAGGAACCTCCGAAACGGAAGAAAGGGGTGGGACTAAACAGGACCAAGAGGTATCAACCGAAGAAGCTCCTTTTCCTTCTCTTTTTTCGGAAGAAAGGGAGGATCTGTACAAAATCGATGAAATGGAAGAAATCCGAGTGAATGGAAAAGACAAAATTAATAAGGATGATGAATTCGACGTTCGAACATACTATAACTATAAAACAGTTTCTGAAAATCGAGATGGAAATAAAGAAAATTCGAATTTAGAATTTTTTAAAATAAAAGAGGATAATTAAAAAAATCAATATATATGACAAATACAAGAACAGATAAGAAGCGATACGACTTCCACCTATATATTTTGTTACTTCTCCTGCAAAGAAACTTGCAATACCTACTCCATTTGTAATTCCATCAATGATTCGTTTATCAAAAAAATTCGTTTGTTTTGCCAATCTTCTTATACTTCCAGTTAAAGATGTTTTGAAAAAAGCATCTATGTAACCACGATTATATGACCAATTATATACAAAATTTATTAGTTTTTCCCACCCAATTGCTTTAGAACGCCACTTTTGAAATGAATTAAGTAAGGTTAAATTTAATAAAGACGAATAAAAAGGCTTATATAAACAGTATGCTATAAATATTCCAAACAAGGCTATACTGACCGAAAAAGTTGCATTTCTAAAAAATTCATACCAATCTATCAAATTGTTAGAATCTTTATGCAAAAGGTTTATCGACGGTGTGAATAATTTTGATAATATATCAAAGTCTATTCCTTCTTGATTGAAAGAAATTCCTATGGCCCCAATAAACAAAGTAAATAAAAGCAATACAAGTATAGGAAGTAGAATAGTATTGTCTGATTCATGGGGATAATAGAAAGTTCTTGTATTAAGTCCAAAATTTTCAACAGTAATAAAAGTTCGATTTCTTACATTATTACAAATTTTATATGTTTTCTTGCAAAAAAAAGAAGCTCTTTTCGTATTATTCATTGTTAATAATGGTACTAACCCAAAATTTCTATTAAGTTTTTTTTCTTCGTCTTTACCCCACAAAGAAATTGAATATAAGGAGCTGCTTTTTTTTCCACTGTAATTTATAAAATAAGTATTTAAATGTCCTTCAAAAGTAAGTAAATAAATCCGAAACATATAAAATGCGGTTAATCCCGCTGTTGAACAAGCTATTATTGCAAAAATTGGGGAAAACAACAAACTATCATTAAGAATTTCATCTTTAGACCAAAAACAAGCAAGGGGGGGAATACCACAAAGAGAAAGTGTTCCTACTAAAAAGGCGGTTTTTGTAATCGGCACATGTTTTGTCAAACCGCCCATAAGAATCATATTCTGACTTTTATCTGGAGAATAGCCAACTATAGCTTCCATTGAATGAATAATGGATCCGGATCCTAAAAACAACAAAGCTTTCGAATAAGCATGAGTAATCAAATGAAATAAAGCAGAGCGGTAAGACCCCATACCTAGGGCTAACATCATATAACCCAGTTGAGACATTGTAGAATAGGCTAAACCTCTCTTAATATCTTTTTGAGCAAGAGCTAAAGTGGCTCCTAAGAGTACTGTTATTATACCTATCAAAGATATTATATACATTATAGAAGGGATAACTATAAAAAGAGGAAGAAGACGAGCTACAAGAAAAACCCCCGCCGCTACCATAGTAGCAGCATGTATAAGAGCCGAAATAGGAGTAGGGCCCTCCATGGCATCAGGTAACCATACATGAAGAGGAAATTGTGCGGATTTAGCAATAGGACCCACAAATAATAGAAATGCACACAAAGTAAGGAATAAGAGATTTACTCTATTATTTAAAATTAAATTATTGAATATTTCGAACAAATCCTGAAATTCGAAACTACCAGTTATCCAATAAAGACCTAAAATTCCTAATAATAAACCAAAATCCCCTACACGATTAGTTACAAAAGCTTTTTGACAAGCATTCGCTGCAATAGGTCGTGTGAACCAAAAACCTATTAATAAATACGAACACATTCCAACTAATTCCCAAAAAAAATAAACTTGGATCAAATTAGAACTAGTAACTAATCCTAACATTGAAGTATTAAAAAAACCCATATAAGCAAAAAACCTCAGATATCCTTGATCATGAGACATATAATTGTCACTATAAATCAGAACAAAAATGCCAACAGTTGTAATTAATATTGACATAATAGAAGTAAGTGGATCCATAAAGTAACCGAACTCAAAAGAAAATTCATTATTTATAGTCCAAGACCATACATTTTGATGAATGCAACTTAGAAAAATTTGTTGATTAGATAGATAGAGTGAAAAGATCATAACTATACTTAACAAAAAAATACTCAGAAAAGTCCACATACGTCGCAAATTTTTTGTTGCTGTTGGAAAAAGTAGAAGTCCAATTCCTAGTAAAAAAGGTACTGGAAGTGGAATGAAAGGGATGATCCATGAATATTGATATGTATGTTCCATAAAATAAAAAACCCTTTTTATTTTATTCTTAAATTTATTATTTCTTATTCACTGGTTTGTATATATCTATTTTTTTTTTCAAAGGGGACAATAAAAAAGCACGCGATTTCAAACCTAAATAGAAATTTTTTTCGAATTAGTATAATCCTTCATAAACCGTTAAAAAGAAATATATATTCAAATCAAAAAATTAGAAGTGATTAAATAATAGTACTAAGTTACTGTCAAAAAAATTATTTGTCTTTTTTTTTTTTATTACTACTAAATAAAATCTAAATAAAATTGTGATTTTATGCAGATATAGAAAAAGTGAATTATAATTCCGTATTACAATAATTTATATACATATATTAAGAATAGAACAAAGATTTACACGGCAAAAAATAATTAAATATTAATTATATAATAAAAAAACTTTACCTAAAAAAAAAAGTTATTTGAGTCCGATTATTTAGAATTATTAAGGAATTTTAATTCTGGAATTTAGTTATTATCTTCCAGTACACTAAGTGAGCTTTTTTTTTATTTGATAATCTATCAGTATAGATTAATTAAATGAGCACTTTCGTACGGATTTCAAACAGTAAATAAAAAAAAATTAATAACTGTTGAGTTTAAAACTTTTGAATGTCTTTTTTGTTTTAAAAATAATATATAATAAAATTTGAAAGAAAAAATAACTCGATCTAGAGTACGAAAGAATAGAATAATAAATGTCTTTGACATCCAATTATACCACTGAAAAACTTTTTTCATTTTTGAATGGCAGTTCCAAAAAAACGTACTTCTATCTCTAAAAAGCGTATTCGTAAAAAAAATTGGAAAAGGAAGGGATATTGGACATCGTTGAAAGCTTTTTCGTTAGGGAAATCACTTTCTACAGGTAATTCAAAAAGTTTTTTTGTACAACAAAAAAAATAAAAAAACTAGAAGAATTAGAATTATCCTAACGTAAAAACAAATTTTTTAGAATACATATAAAATAAAGAAAGAGGAAGCAAAAGAGAAAAAAAGATAATATATGGATAAAAAAGGAAGGTTCACGTTTCTTTTTTTAATTTCCCAAATTTAATTTCCAAAAGGGGGATTCTTTTTTTCCCTATCACTAACTTAATGCAATAATAAATAAAGATCTTTTATTTCCTCTTAACGAGGAAATAAAGGATCTTTAAGCGAAATCAATAGGTTCTTTAAATTTATTTAAGTTAAAAATTTTTCAATTTCTCCCTTTAGGAATTTTGATTTCTATGAATTATTATATTCTTTATATTCTTTACTTGGAATCAAAGTTATAAAAGCATCGAGCTACAATAAGTCACAATAAATGAATATTAGATAATAATAATAAATAATAATATATTATTTTTAAGCGATTATGATTTTTAAGCGATCAAAAAATCTTATATTTGTACAAAAAAAAGATGCAGAAAAATAGATATTTTTAGGATTATTTTTTTTATTTATCTTGAACAATTAGGCAAATCGGATTTTTTTTTTTATTTCTAAAGATTTTGGAAAAGTTTTCGTTTTGAGAAAAAACATTTTTATTAATAGAACTTATAAATGCTCTTTATCATTTTTTTAATCTTATAAATAAGAAATAAAAAAAAATGATAAAAAGCTTTTAGAGTTTTGTCTTTGGGTTGAAGTCCCTACTACTTTAATTTAGTTAAATTTTTCTTTCATTGTATTATTGTATTCTAGAAAAAAAAAAGGACAAAAAGTCAATTAAAATAATTTAAAATAACTCAGATAAAAAAAAAGATCTTAATTGGATTAAGACCCAAAATACCTAATTTAAACAAATTTTTATTCATGAAACCCATTGTCAATGCCATAGAATTGGCTTCTTTATTTAAATTTTAATCTCGACGATAAAAAAAAAACTTGTTAGTATTGTTTTGAACAAGTTGCCGCTATGGTGAAATTGGTAGACACGCTGCTCTTAGGAAGCAGTGCTAGAGCATCTCGGTTCGAGTCCGAGTAGCGGCATAAGATCTTATAAAAGAGATATTATAAGTTTTATAATAAAATGAATACCCGACTTTTTTTTTTTCTAAAATCGGGGAAAACCTAGTATTAATTTATTAATTTTTAACAAATTTTTTATGATTTTTTCAATTTTAGAGCATATATTAACTCATATATCTTTTTCAGTCGTTTCAATTGTACTGACAATTTATTTTTTAACTTTCTTAGTTAATTTAGATGAAATCATAGGATTTTTTGATTCATCAGATAAAGGAATCGTAATTACATTTTTTGGTATAACAGGATTATTATTCACTCGTTGGATTTATTCAGGACATTTTCCATTAAGTAATTTATATGAATCATTAATTTTTCTTTCATGGACTTTTTCAATTATTCATATAGTTTCTTATTTTAAGAAAAAAGAAAAAAATCACTTAAACGCAATAACTGCGCCAAGTGCTCTTTTTATTCAAGGTTTTGCTACTTCAGGTCTTTTAAACAAAATGCCTCAGTCTGCAATATTAGTACCAGCTCTCCAGTCCCAGTGGTTAATGATGCACGTAAGTATGATGATATTAGGCTATGGCGCTCTGTTATGCGGATCATTATTATCAATAGCTCTTCTAGTCATTACATTTCGCAAAGTCGGACCCACTTTTTGGAAAAAGAATAGTAAAAAAAAAAATTTACTAAATGAATTATTTTCTTTTGATGTACTTTACTACATAAACGAAAGAAATTCTATTTTACTACAACCAAACATTAATTTTCGTTTTTCTAGAAATTATTATAGGTATCAATTGATTGAACAATTAGATTATTGGAGTTTTCGGATTATTAGTCTTGGGTTTATCTTTTTAACCGTCGGCATTCTTTCAGGAGCTGTATGGGCTAATGAGACATGGGGTTCATATTGGAATTGGGATCCAAAAGAAACTTGGGCATTTATTACTTGGACCATATTTGCAATTTATTTACATATTAAAACAAATAGGAATGTTAGGGGCATAAATTCTGCAATTGTGGCTTCAATAGGCTTTCTTTTAATTTGGATATGCTATTTTGGCGTCAATCTTTTAGGAATAGGTTTACACAGTTATGGTTCATTTACATCAAATTAAATAAAAAAAACATTAACAAAAAAAGAAAGGAATCCAAATAAAAAAGAATAGCATCTTTATAAAACTTCATATCATATAAGTTAAGAAATCTAATTTAGATTTAGTAGTAAATAAGTAAGAACCTTTTGAATCAAGTAGTACAATGATTCAAAAGGTTCTCACAATACAAAGGCCAAAGGCTTCTGATTACAATTCAATTTAATACTTTTTTTTTTCCTTAAAACTATCCATAAAAATAATTAGATAAAATGGATTCGACCTTGTCACTTGCTAATGAGAGCACAAAATCAGGATAAATCCCAATACCAATTATGGGTAGAAGAATAGAGATTGAAAGAAATAACTCTCGGGGTCCAGAATCAAAAAAAGAAAAGTTTTTGACATTAATTAATTTGTATCCATAGAACATTTGGCGTGACATAGATAATAAATATATAGGAGTTAATATCATTCCAATTGCCATTACAAAAATAATTAAAATTTTGGAAATTAAGAAATATTTTTGACTGGTAATTATTCCAAAAAAAACGATTAATTCTGCAACAAAACCACTCATGCCCGGTAATGCAAGGGAAGCCATCGATAAGATAGTGAACATTGTAAATATCTTTGGAATGGAGATGGCCATTCCACCCATTTCATCAAGATAAACAAGCCGAATTCTATCATAACTCGTTCCTGCCAAGAAAAAAAGTGCAGCGCCAATAAATCCATGAGAGATTATTTGTAAAATAGCTCCATTAAGTCCAGGATCCGTTATAGAACCAATACCTATAATTATAAAACCCATATGAGATACAGAAGAATAGGCTATTCTCTTTTTTAAATTACGTTGACCGGGAGATGTTGAAGCTGCATAAATTATTTGGATTGTACCGACTACCATCAACCAAGGAGAAAACATAGAATGGGCGTGAGGTAATAATTCCATATTGATTCGAACCAACCCATATGCTCCCATTTTTAATAAGATTCCAGCGAGAAGCATACAGGTACTGTAATGTGCCTCGCCGTGGGTGTCAGGTAACCAAGTATGTAAAGGTATAATCGGCGATTTGACGGCAAAAGCAATAAGAAATCCAATATAAAATAGTATTTCGAGTGTGACAGGATAGGATTGATTAGCTAATAGTTCTAAATTTAATGTTGGTTCGTTAGAACCATATAAACTTATACCTAAAACGCCTATTAATAAAAAAATAGAACTTCCTGCAGTGTATAAAATAAATTTTGTAGCTGAATACAGACGTTTCTTTCCACCCCACATGGATAAAAGTAGATAAACTGGAATTAATTCTAATTCCCACATAATGAAAAAAAGTAAAAGATCCCGAGAAGAAAATGATCCTATTTGACCGCTGTACATTGCTAACATCAGGAAATGGAATAATCGGGAATCCCGAGTAACGGGAAAAGCCGCTAAAGTAGCTAAAGTAGTAATAAATCCGGTCAGTAAAATCGTTCCGATAGAAAGTCCATCTATCCCCAGTCTCCAGTAAAAATCAAAAAAATTGATCCATTTATAATCTTCGGAGAGTTGAATTAATGGATCGTCCATTTTAAAATTATAACAAAAAGCGTAGGTCGTTAGAAGAAGTTCTAAGATACAAATGCATATAGTATACCACTTATTGACTTTATTTCCCCTATGCGGGAGAAATAACATTAACGAACCGGCAGATATTGGAAAAACAACAATTATTGTTAACCAAGGAAAATCATTCGTGGTAAAGACAAGATACACCAGGTCCAAAGAACGCGTACTCAAAAAAATATATAAATAAAAAAAATATAATTTAACTTTTTTGAGTACGAGTACTTGTCAATAAAAAAAATAAAATTTATTCAAATGAGGTTTTCGGTAACGTATCAATAAGCTAGACCCATGCTTCGAGTTGTTTCATGCCATAAATAAACTCGAACGCTCAAAAAATCCGTTGGACAGGCGGATTCACATCTCTTACAACCAACACAGTCCTCAGTTCTTGGAGCGGAAGCTATTTGCTTAGCTTTACATCCATCCCAAGGTATCATTTCTAATACGTCTGTAGGGCATGCTCGGACACATTGAGTACATCCTATACAGGTATCATAAATTTTTACTGAATGTGACATAGGATCTATAGTTTTTTGAATGTCATAAATTTTCAATCTAGTAAACTTCTAACTAAATGATATATTAAAATACTAGATGAAGCAATGATTTCCTTTACTAGAATTTTTGTAATGAATTCTGGCTCAATTGATAAAAAAAAGGGCTAAAATACTTGGATTTCTTAGATTTTCACAAATATAATCTAGTAAGTCAAAACCTATTATATATATATGCCAATTTTAATCTATAATTTTTTATTTATGCTACTTATTTAATAAGGTCGATTGGTTGATGCGAGTTGATTTTCTGTTACGATAAATTGAGGAGACTATAGCTAATCCAATAGCTGCTTCAGCGGCTGCAATTGCTATAACAAAAATGCAGAAAATATCCCCCTTTAATTGGGAATTATCAAAAAAATCCGAAAATGTTACGAAATTCATATTAACTGCATTGAGTATAAGTTCAAGACACATAAGAGCCCTAACCATATTTCGACTCGTAATCAATCCATAAAGACCAATCAAAAATAAAAAGGCACTCAAAACAAGTACATGTTCGAGTATCATTCAGCAACTCCTTATCAATTTTGATTCATTTCAATATGAATAATAAAAATCATTCACCAGATTAAATCAACTAGAATAAAAACTATATTAGGGAAAATTTTTTTCAAATATATATCAAATATAAAAATGGGGAGTTAAAATCTGAAATAGCATTCACTCAAATGTAATTGAATGAACGGAAAAAAATATCATAACATACACAAAGTTTTCTTTGGTCTTTACTAAATCAGAACGTTTTTTATTGACGAGCCACAGAAATTGCACCTATCAAGGCAACTAAAAGAATTAGTGAAATGAGTTCAAATGGAAGAAAAAATTCTGTTGATAAATGAATTCCTATTTGTTGACTATTACTTATTAAATCTTGTTCGAGAATCTGGTTTAATCTTGTAGTCCAAATAACCCCGTACCAAGACGTATCGAGAATAGTAGAAATTAATGAAAAAAGAATAGTTGTACAAACCAATGAAGTAATCCCATCCCCAACGGTCCACGGATTAAAATCTGTGGAATATTCTGAATCATTCATGAACATCACAGCAAATATGATTAAAACATTTATGGCCCCGACGTAAATAAGGAGTTGTGCGGCAGCTACAAAATGGGAATTTGATAGAATATACAATAAAGATATACAAACAAGAACAAATCCTAAGGAAAAGGCTGAAAATATTGGGTTAGGAAGTAATACCACTCCCAGACCTCCTACGAGAAGACCGGGTCCCAGAAAAACTAAAAGAAAATCATGTATTGATCCAGGCAAATCCATTATATTATTAAAATTAAGAAAAAAATAGAAACCCTTTTCATGACCTTATTAATTTAACCGGGGAATTCTTTTTGAATATTTTTCTAAAATGTTTCTAATAGAGTGAAATTAGAATCTAATGAATATGAATTGATGTAGATACAATTATTAATAATAGTTTTGCCCCTTTTATTCTAAAGTGGATTTCCACCTATCTATTTAAAGAAAGTAATTACGAATATATTAAAAGAATGAGCCTTAATATTAATACTTAATATTATTATATAAATAATATACAAGTTTTTTCATTTAATTCTTTATATAATAAATTTGGAATTCTTTTTTTTATAAAATTAATGGGTTTACCCGTTTTTTTTTTGAGGTGAATTCAAAATTGTTCGAATGGTGTAATCGTCAATTACTGACATTGGTAAACGACCCAAAGCTATTTGATTATAATTCAATTCGTGACGATCATAAGTTGAAAATTCATATTCTTCAGTCATTGACAAACAATTTGTTGGACAATACTCAACACAATTACCACAAAAAATACAAATTCCAAAATCAATACTGTAATTAAGCAATCGTTTTTTTCGAATATTAGTTTCCAATTTCCAATCAACAACAGGCAGATCTATAGGACATACTCGAACACATACTTCACAAGCAATGCATTTATCAAATTCGAAATGGATTCGACCGCGGAAACGTTCCGATGTTATTAATTTTTCATAGGGATATTGAATAGTTACAGGTAAACGATTTGTGTGGGATAAGGTAATCGTGAAACCTTGACCAATATACCTTGCAGCTCGTAGGGTTTGTTGACCATAATTCATGAACCCAATTATCATAGGAAGCATATTGTAATTATCTATGAATAATTTTCTCTTTGTTTCTTTCTCTTGTTTAAAACAAGTAATGAATCTGTTGGATTCGTTTGCAATTTAGAGTGAAAAGAGTTGGAAAGAAGTTGTTAATAATAGATTACCAAGGGAAATAGGTAAAAGAAATTTCCATCCAAGATTTAATAGTTGATCCATTCTTAGCCTAGGTAAAGTCCATCTTGTTGCGATAGAAATGAACAAGAACAAATAAGTTTTCGCTAATGTAATAAAGATACCAATTGTTGTTCCAAAAATGGGATCCCTTTCAAATAGCTCCAAAATAGATATATACGGGATAGAAATATTCCAACCGCCTAAGTATAGAACTGTTACAAATAATGAGGAAATTAATAGATTTAGATAAGAAGCAACATAAAATAAACCAAATTTGATACCTGAATATTCAGTTTGATAACCTGCTATTAATTCTTCTTCCGCTTCTGGTAAATCAAACGGTAACCTCTCGCATTCTGCTAGGGACGAAATTAGAAAAATGATAAAACCTATAGGTTGACGCCACAAATTCCATCCCCAAAAACCATATTTTGATTGTGCCTCAACTATATCAACTGTACTTAAACTGTTAGATAATCCTAGTCGGTGATAACATTACTATTCTCACCGCTATTACAAAACCGTACATGAGGTCTTCGCCTCATACGGCTCCTCGGGGGTCATAAATAAATCTAAGGACCAGATTAGTATTATTTAGATGGATATGATGTGTTCTAAAATAAATGAAATATAAATATATCTGGGGTCCCAAATTATACCAATGGAATTCTGTCTGCTCAAATTCTAAGAATTAAAAAAAGCGCTTCTGAATTCATCTCATCCTTTACAAATTTAAATTTCTATTTGTTGAGTAATAACTTAAATACTTTAATAAAATACTCCTTGTAAAAATAAAAAGAGGTATTTCAGCCCATCGTGGTTTTCAATTACGAAAAAGAATTAGATCTCCTATTAGTTTATTATTTATGACAGAAATTCTATTTTATTTTCGAAATCTACGAAAAAACTATCCTTGTTTCGTTCCTATTCTTCTTTCTTTTTTAGAAAAAAAGTTGGTGGACTTAAAAAATAAAGGATTATTTCGTTTCTGATAGTCATTACATTTATCGGTGGATAGGAGCATACTCTGAATCGGAATCTTGGGGAGTACTGTTTGATCATTTCTACTAATTTCAAGCCCCAATTAACCTTCTTTTTTTTTTTTATCTTATGTTATGCATAAATATCCTTTTCAATTTGGTTAATCTCTATTACAAATTCTTTGTGTATTTTGGTGTTTCTAACCATCCACTCATTTTTACCTAATTGCCGCTCACTTTGTAATACATGTATGTGTAATCTATATAACTGATAGTGAAAACGTCATACGGTTAATATTTTTAACCCGCTTCAAGCCAGGATGACTAATCAACCAACCTTGGGGTAAAGTGATTCTTACATTTATTTCCGTTTAACCTTTGTACATAGGAAATGAGACTCAATTTTTATTTTTACTGCTAATTTATGAGCAGTTTTTTTCACTCATATATAACTATCAAATTCCTTTTATTAAGATTAACCCGAAAGAGAAATATCTATATATTCTGTTTTTAACTTAATTCGTCTAGAAGAAACAGAATAGTAAAAATAAACGTCTATGTTTCAACGAATCGCACGTAGAGATATTGATAAAACACATAGAGTTAATGGTATTTCATAACTAATCGATTGGGCAGCAGCTCGCAGACCACCTAAAAAAGAATATTTATTATTTGATCCATATCCTGACATAAGAAGTCCAATCGGAGCAATACTTGAGATAGCAATCCATAAAAAAATACCGATATTGAGATCCGCTAAAACAAGGTGATTGCTAAAGGGAATTACTGAATAACTTAGTAAAATTGAGATAACTGCTATAGATGGTCCAATACTAAATAAAGGAGTATTTCCTCTAGATGGGCGAAGATCTTCTTTTAAAAGTAGTTTTGTCCCGTCGGCTAGAGCTTGAAGAATTCCCAATGGGCCAGCGTATTCAGGTCCAATACGTTGTTGTATCCCTGCAGATATTTCTCTTTCTAACCACACAATTACTAGTACACCCGTTATGATTCCCAATACAAGAGAAAATATAGGGATAAATATCCATATGAGTTCATAGACCTCTTTTAAAGATTCCAATCTAACAAAAGAATTTATAGTTTGTACTTCTGTTGCATAAATTATCATTTTAACGATCAACTTCTCCCATAATTATATCTATGCTACCGAGTATCGTCATAATATCAGCCAATTTCATTCTTTTAACTAGTTCAGGAAGAATTTGCAAATTAATAAAACCCGGTGGTCGGATTTTCCATCTCCAAGGAAAACCACTTTGATCTCCTATGAGAAAAATGCCCAATTCCCCTTTTGGAGCTTCAACTCTTACATAAAGTTCTTGTTTTGATAATTCAAAAGTAGGAGAAGGTTTTTTACTAATGAATCGATATTCAAAATCATTCCATTCTTTATTTCTTTTTCTATCAAAGCCTCTGCTTTCTAAATTCTCATAGGGACCCCCCGGAAGTCCTTCCAGAGCCTGTTGAATAATTTTGATGGATTCTGTCATTTCGTTAAGTCGTACTAAATAACGAGCTAACGAATCTCCTTGTTTTTGCCACTGAATTTCCCATTCAAATTCATCGTAAGACTCATAACGATCAACTTTACGAAGATCCCATGGTATTCCGGACCCGCGTAGCATTGGTCCGGATAAACCCCAATTTATTGCTTCTTCCCCACCAATAATCCCAACTCCTTCAACGCGTTCTAAAAAAATAGGATTTCGTGTAATCAGTTTTTGATATTCAACAACCTCTGTTAAAAAATAATCACAAAAATCTAGGCATTTATCTATCCAACCATAAGGTAAATCAGCCGCTATTCCTCCAATACGAAAAAAATTATGCATCATTCTCATACCGGTGGCAGCTTCGAATAGATCATATATAAATTCTCGTTCTCTGAAAATGTAGAAAAAGGGAGTCTGTGCACCAATATCTGCCATAAAAGGGCCGAGCCATAACAGATGAGAAGCTATACGGCTCAATTCCAGCATAATTACTCTGATATAGCTGGCCCTTTTAGGAACTTGAATATTTCCCAACTGTTCGGGTCCATTTACTGTTATTGCTTCTGTAAACATAGTAGCTAAATAATCCCATCGCGTTACATAAGGTAAGTATTGTATAATTGCTCGGTTTTCCGCAATTTTTTCCATTCCTCTGTGTAAATAACCCAATATTGGTTCACAGTCAACAACATCCTCACCATCTAGAGTAACAATTAAGCGAAGAACGCCATGCATGGATGGGTGGTGAGGTCCCATATTGATTATCATAAGATCTTTTCCTGTAACGGGTCTCTTCATAAGTTTTTCCTTGATTCGTTCTGGCATGAATTAGATTGTTGAAAAAGAAGTTTATCAAAAAATTCAAGATCTAAAAAATTAACTAAATTCACAATTTTGGAATTTAACGAGTTTTTAATTCCCGAATATTCAACTGATTAATTAATTCTTTATAACGTACTCTATTTTTTTTTGACAAATAAGCCAGCAGTCGTTGACGTTTTCCCAGAATTTTTCGTAGACCTCTCTGAGATAAATAATCTTTTCTGTGCAATTCCAAATGTGAAGTAAGTCTTCGTATCTTATTAGTGAAACTGAATACTTGAAATTCAACAGATCCTCTGCTTTCTTCTTTTTTTTCTTGAAATGAAATGAATGTATTTTTTATCATAAAAAGAAATCCTTCCCTTTTTAATATGAATTGAAAGATATGAATTTTACTGATCAGTAATAATAATGGTAGTTTTTTTGTACAAGGAGCTTAATTTAATTAGAAACTTCTTAATTTTGAAAAAAAAAAAGTCTAAATTTAGATTAAAAAGAGGAGGATTCTGTTAATTTATTTATGGATCTGCTCTAATTGATATCTTATGTCATTGATTAAATTAATCTCATGTATAAAGATTCAATTTTTCAAAATCCCTCATATTTATCAATTTTTTTCATATATCGCAACTTATATATTATATATAGTAAAAAAGTAAAAAAGATCTATCATTAATTACTTTGAAATCGCGTATACATATGTATTCTTATCATACTGAAATGAGTTCCGTTAGTAGTATTAAACCAATAGCGATTCATACAAGCTAAATCTTCTAATCTAAAATTGGGCCAAAGAAAGGATTTAAATTGAATTAGGTTATTTTTATCCTTATCAAGATCTTTCTTTTTATGCAAAACTATGGTCAAGTTTTTAATATTCTTATCAAATCTTAAATTTCTATCCCTCGCATTTTTTTTTTTTAAGTTGAAACAAATTAGAATTCGAAATTCTCTACGTCGTTTAGGGGGTAGAATATTTTCTGGGATAAAGAAATCATAATTATTTTTTTTATCAATATAGCTTTTTTTTTTGTATCTTTTACTTATTTTTTTTTTTTTTTTATGAACAAATGAAATACCTATGGTTCTATATATAATAAGTTGTCCATCGTTTTTTACAGACAAACGGACAGGTTCAATAATCAATATTCCTTTTTTCATTAATTTTGTAAAAGTGAAATTCTTCTCAATTATTAGAATATCCAGGCTCATTTCTCCTCTTTCAATAGAAGATATCGCTATCTCGTTTGGGTTTTTTAGTCTAACTAAGAGACAATATACTTTTACATTATTGAGAATTTTTTGATTAAAAAAAAAATTCCATCGCAATTGAAAACGCGAATACCTTGTGAGAAATAAATCAAGTTCCGCTTCGGTATTGCTTTTGTATTGTTTTTTATTTTTACGTTTTTTTATCTTCGATTCTGCATAATTTTCTTCAATCTTTTTTTCTTGGTTTGATAAAACTAATTCAGGATTTCTTTTTTTTTCTTTATCTGATTCAAGCTCTCCTTCACCTGCTGATTCTTTTTCTTCTTTAGTTAGATTATAAAATCGAAGGTATTTTTTTGCATTTGATCCTATAAAACCTTTTTTCTTTAGTTTTTTCTTTAGAGTGATCTTTTGATTAACACTTTTTTTTTCATTAAAATTGAAAAGAAGTAATTTAATTGGTATGACCCATGGTTTCATTTTATATGTACTAGAAAATAAGAAAAATTCTGGAAAGAAAAAAAATTCAAAATTTGTTATACGAGGATTTAGTATTTCTTCATTCATTCCCATCCAATCAAAAAAGTTTCTTTTTTGATTGGCAAGACCCGGCGGAGTTATTTTATCAATTCTTTGATAATTCTGAACTTTAGTCTGACTATATTTTTTTTGACTTGTGGTATCAACCCAGGGCTCAATATTTACTTTTTTTCTAAACCAAAAGTGGAGAATTCTCCAATCCAAATATTTTCTATGCCCAACTTCCCCTATACCCCTAATATTATATTTTTCTAGAAAACAAGAGACTAAACAATTATTTTGAGTAATGCCTATAGAAGACATGTCAAAAATTTTTTCTGCAGAATTAATAGATTTGTAGCAAAAAAAATTATATATACAATTTTTTTTTAAATTTTTTTTTTGATTTAATAATGAGTCGGCCTCAAAAAATTTTTGTTTTTTGTAATTATCAAATTTGTTTTTTTCATATGAATCTTTTTTGGTTAAACTTGGATTTAGAACTAGGGAGTCTTGGTTTATTTTCTTCTTCCATTTTTGAGTTACTAATCTAGCCCATGCAATCTGAGGTAAATTGTATTGAGAATTACTTCGTAACCAGTTTTTCCATGGATTTACTTCAGAATAAAAAAAGGTTTTATCTTTCAATTCATAATGAAAGATTCCTTGTTCTTGAAAAAAATCCTTTAGTTGATTCTTAACAAAAAAGGATGTTATGCATATGTTATATTCAAGAATAGCCTTTAATTTAGAAAAGTTACTCATTTGAATTTGTGATAATTTGTAAAATACATATGCTTGTGATAAAAAGCATAGGTCAGAATTCCATTTTTTTTTTTTTGATATTAAATTTTTTATAGTCGAAATAAAATAAATGGTTTTTTTTTTTTTATTAAATTTTTCTCTATTTTCTTCATTCTTGTAAATATATTTATCAAGAATTGTTTTTGTTGATTCAAAAAAAAGTTGTGTAGTAATTCTTGGAATATTAATGATACCTAGAAAAATCACTAGAGACAGTTGTTCAATGCAAAATTTAAAAAAAAAAAAAGATTTACGAATTAATCGGGTATTTTTTCTTTTTAATGTCTGCCAACTTTTTTTTGATGACTCAATTATTTTAAAACCATAACACGGTTTGTTACAACTATTAGTTAGGTTTTCTTTTTCTTTTGCAATTTCGTCTGTTTGATTTCTGATTGTCTTTATTTTATAAATCAAATTTTTTATTTTTTTTTCACTGATTGAAGAATTTGTCCACTCCGTGGATTTTTTTTGAACAGATAGTTCATGAATCATCTGATTACTCATTATTAAATCTTTTTTAGTTTCATTTAATTCATATATTTCGCTCGGTCCAACGAATGGAATTAGATTTCGTTTTGAAAGGTTGTTTATTTTTTCTTTTAGAAAAAGAAAGTTTTTGATAATCCAGTTTTGAATTTCTTTTGCGACTTTTAGGAAAATTGTTGCTCTTTCTTTGAGAATCCTTAAAACCAGAAAAGACTTAGTTTTAGATTTTTTGATTCTTTTTTTTAATTCTTTAGAAATAGGCTCAAAAAAAGAAGGCTTTTTTTTGGCAGAACCAAACGGCAGTTCAGTTTCCATTCCCCAAACCGTTAAAAAACTAAAATGGTTTTTTTCTCCTTTGTCTTTTCTTTTTTTTAGTCGAGTCTTCTGAGATGATTGAAATTTAGATTTATGCCAAGGTTTAAGATAAAAAGGAAATAGGATTTTTATCTGAATACCATCCGTTAACCAGTTTCTTGGAAATTCAGTTTCGGATAGTTGAACCCCATTATAAGTACATTTAATATGCATTTCACGTTTCCAATCCTTTAAATCCTCAGACCACTCGGGGAATTGAAATAATAATAGACGGATGCTATTTTTTATTATTATCAATAAAGGTACTATAATAATTTTCTAAGAATAGATTGAGTTAATAAGAGAGAACCTCTTATTATTTGAGCAAATTGGAAGCTATCCCAAGTTTCTGCAATTTCTATCCGGCTTTTTTCTTCTATTTTTGATTGTTCTTCTTCTTTTTTATAAATTTTTTTTTTTTTCCACATTAAATTTCTAATAATTTTTTTTTTGAGCCCCCGTATATCAAACGAAAAATTAAAAAGTTTATCTATTCTATCAAAAAAAAGGGGCGAGTGTGCTTTTGCTT
>JAIUCV010002837.1:0-5000 GCA_026724425.1 Erythrophleum ivorense | reverse complement strand
TATCTAATGAATGGGGAGGGGGAGTCCGCTTTGAAATCGTCCGCCCTGCGCCCCGCAGTATATGATTCAACAGGAATCACACAAGGGTAGATTGATACAATCTAAACCTCTGGTAAAATGCCCCCGTAACCCAGCAGATAAAGTACATTACATAGTCCGTTTTAGGGATTGGTGACTTACCCATTCAGTGACTTTGGCACTGGATGGACGTTACCAAAATTGGTACTATCGGGTCGGGTGAATTCAAAAATAGACGCCTGGCGGCATTCCAGCCTTCCGTCTCCTTTCAGGACCTATCCTAAAGAGAATCCAGTACTTCTTGGTCGTGAATATCTGAATAGGGCGAACCACTCCGTGGATATCTTTACTTCGGAACAAAACAATTAGAATTAGGCTCGGTCAACTGGAATGTGTATTATCCATATAGGGGATCTTCCAATTGAGAAGATCTATCGACCTGAGACGAAGAGAAAGGTCTATCTATTTTATTTAGTTATTCAGTTGATTCGTTATTGGAACAGATAGCAACAACAATTTCATCCGACATGCGTATTTTTGATTTTCCAATGGATTTCCATCCTTCATTAATGGAAATTTTTTTTTATGTAGTGAGTAATAGCTCCGGTTGTTCGCTGTTCAAGAATTTTTGTTTAGGCAGTTCATACCATCCATACATAGTGTTTTGATCTCAGATTTTCATTCTTCCATGTTTCAGTAGTAGCATATTGTTCCATGGAGCTAAGTGGAAGAAACAGGTGTTTCTACAACTCTACCACCCAGTCAATTCCGTTCCACTTAATCTCTATTTCGTGGCCACATATCTTTCCGGCTAAGTAATGGGAAACCTTTCTCCTGTTACATTACATGAATCCTATTTTCATTTCATCCGGGAAAAGCCATCTTTTTTTCAACAATGTCTTTGTCATTCGATCCAATAGCGTTCCGTTAGATAGGAACAGATTTGATAAATACTGATAACTCTCGGATAGAGTATTAGAACGGAAAAATCCATTAGATAATGAACTATTGGTTCTAAGCCATTTCTGGCGCTGAATCAACAATTCGAAGTGCTTTTCTTGCGTATTCTTGATAAACCAGCGTTTATATATAGATGTAGGAGGATCTGTTTGGGAAGTAAGAAGCCCCTTTGACATCTCTTCATCTGCAAAGAATTCTCGATGTGAAAACACAGAGACAAAGGGCTGATCTTTGAATAGGAAAAAGAGTGGATCTGCGGGGTCCCAAATGAATTGGCTTATTCTAAAAAAGCCTTGTTCTTTGGAAGACCTATCTCGTCTCTGGTACTGCATAGTTCCGCTCTGCAAGAACTCCGAATCATTCTCTTGAAGCTCATACTTTTCATCATAAATGATCCGCTTGCCCCGAAATGACCCGGCCAAATAGGGAAATCCCAATTCATTAGGCCTTTCGATACAATCAAATAAAAAGCCCCGAGGGCGCCATATTCTAGGAGCCCAAACTATGTGATTGAATAAATCCTCCTCTATCTGTTGCGGGTCGAGGACTCCTTCTCCTTCCCCTTCTTCAAACTCCGATTCGTATTTTTCATAGAGAAATCTCTGATCAACGATAGAACAAGATCCATCTTGCATCATATATAAGGGATCCCTTGGTTCGGAGCGAAAAAGCAATGTAACTCGATCATTATCAAACTGACTGCAATCTTTTTCTGTCCGTGGGGATCCCACCAAAGCGCCTTGCACTTCTAGTAGGCCATGAACTAGATCCGAATCATTCTCAATGAATCCATAAGAAGTGATCCTATTTTTTTCATCGGGTCCGGGCAGAGACCAAAGGTCTTGAGCGACCGATCCGGCAGAACAACTCAAAAGATAAAGAAGTATCGTGAATTTCTTCATGCTCGTTCCAAGTTCGAAGTACCATTTGTACAAATAAGAATCCCCTTCGTTACATGATTTCTTCTTCATATAGATAGATATAGGATCTATGGGGCAATTACTTAGAAGTACATTTTGTGCAACAGCCCTTCCTATCTGATAGAAAAGGATCCCATGATCCTGAACCGATCTTACCTGGGATCGCAAATCCCAAGTTTGTCTATGAAGAGCAGATCTAATTGTATTAGTGTCTATAATTGATTTCTTCTGTGTAATACTAATTGATAGGGCCTCATTGGTAAGTGCTACAAGATCTCGTGCACTGGAACCCATGGTTATGGACTCGAATCCATTAGTATGGAACATTTTCTTTTCCAAGTGAAATCCCCTAGTATAGGAAAGAGTGAAAAAGTGCTTTCGTTGTTGTGGAATAAGAAGCCTTCTTATTTTAATGCATGTATTTAATTTATTCGGGGCTATTAGAGCGGGATCCACTTTTTGGGGAATATGAGTCGAAGCAATAACAAGAATATTTCTAGTGGAACATCTTTCACAATCCCTGGAGAGAGAGTTCACCAATAGACCGAGGGCTAAGTAATTCGACTCATTCACATCAAGATCATGAATGTTTGGAATCCATATTATGCAAGGAGACATTGCTTTTGCTAATTCGAATTGAAGGGTGATATAAAATCGGTCTATTTCCGACATCATATCCATAGTTAGCGCATTCATCATAGTTAGAAGCTCCAGCTCCGTATCAAGTTCACGATCAATATCGTTACTAGCATCAATATCGTCACTATCATCAATATCGATATCATCAATAAAAAAACCTTTCGGCTTGTTATCCAGGAACTTGTTCAGAAATACTGTAATGAAAGGAACATAGGAGTTTGTCGCTAGGTATTTGACCAAATAGGATCGTCCGGTTCCTATAGAACCTATCACTAAAATACTCCTAGAGGGGGATAGGGCTAAGCGGAGCGAAAAGGGTTTTCCATGAGACGGGAAATGCAAACTATTAGCCCCACACGAAGTTTGTGAATAAGTGATTGTCTGATAATGAGCAAGGAATATCCGTCTTTCTGCTAAACAGGATGTATTGAACTCATAATTCATTAGATACTTTTTATGAATGTCAACTAAGTATCGTAAGTAAATTGTTCCCGGTTGTTCAATCATTTGATAACCAGAGTCATTCTTTGATAAATGATCACTATGAGTCAGACTCAATAGAATTTGATCAATCCTTTTTTCTGCCCTTAAGGTGGAGAACTGAACCAAGAATTCTCTTTCTTTATCATCAATCGAATCACTGTTCGCGACCCAGGATTCTATTTTATCATCAATCCAATCACCGCTCACGTTTTTTCTTTTTCTTATCAATGAATAGATCTCTTTACTTGTATGACTTAGATGTCTCGTATTTCTCGAAAAAGTGATTCGATTGATGGGATTTGGTATGATACTTATGAGATCGATGATATCGATGAAATTGATTTTCAAATCTTTCTTCTTAGAACGTATTGATTTGACCCCATAAGCGGGATCACCACCCCATAGCATGTTGCCGCCAGAACCCCGTATTTCTTCTAGACAATCTCCTAATTGTTCCAGAGCAACTAGAAAAAGATTCTTTAACCAGAAAGAATTCAGTTCAGATGTAGGATACCTATCCAGAAGTTTTCGCAACTCAATCATGTATGATGGAATCATCAAAGATTTGATCTTTTCGAACTCTGTCTGTAACTCACTATAGGCTCGGGAAACAAAGAGAAGATGTGTACGAACGATATATCCAGCAACAAGAAGAAGGAAAAGGATTGAATAGAGGACCTCACGAACATTCGGCGATCTCAGATGTGTCGATATCAATGATGACTCATTATTTAGATGAATCATTTCTTCGGACAGAAGAAGATTATGTAAAGACTTACTCGCAATCTCACTTATCAGATTCCTTTGTGGAAGACACAATTTTTTCTGAAGAATTCGCCCTGATATATCTAATCCATGCATAATATCATGAAAAATGGATACAAATTTTTGACTGCTACTTAGTATCCGCAATAGGTCTGAAAAGGTATCTAAAAATATCAAATTTAGATATTTGTACCCTGTCGAAGTAAAGAACCATGGCATATATGTTTGGAATAGATTCCATTTTGAGAGAGTTGAAAAAGCACTATCTCGTTGAAAGGTTCTATCCATCTGCCCTTTGTCAACGCATTTTTTTAGGCAAAGACTCCGTTTTTTCCTCTGTAAATATTTCTCAGAACATGGAGTGTGAATCAAACCCAGGTTTGAATTGAAATTGAGATACTGATGCAAGCTCTTCTCTTCTGAATCGGATAGATTCATATCTGAAAGAATTTGACAATACGTTCTTTCAAAATTGACTCTTTGTCCCTCTATTAGAGGTGTTCCAGAAATGTCTGCAATCGAGTAAATAGCTCTACGAACTAATGGATCGGATCGAATTGGAAAATGGAAAGATTTGTACAAGTTATACCTTTCGTCACCACTTTGTGGAAAATCGTTAGATATGAATATGTTAGATACCTGTGACTCGATTGACGAAGGTGAAATACTATCTCTCTCCAAAAAAGCATGTTTTTTTTTTCCCACCGCACGAAGAAAATATTTTGTTGTGAATGAACAGGATAGTGAGGAATTGTCCATACGTAAAATCAGAATTATTGAGACGGGCCTTTTCCACATAAAAAGGGAATCTTTTGTTACAATAGAAGCAGAAGTGATGTGGATTATTCAAGAATCGAAGTCGATTTGCTTTAGAAAAAGAAGATATCAATGAACTTCTCTGAAATGGTTTCACGGGATTCAGCCAATTGTCTTGATCGTGGGATACGATTGAGAAATAGGAATCCGTGTTATCAAAAGATTTCCTGCGATTCTTTCTAGTATGGAATGAGTCAATCATCCACTTTGGTATCTTATTGAACAAAAATGGTGATATTGTTCCTCCATTGATCAAGAATTTCGATTTTTGAGAAGTATTATGATCATCCAATAAAAAGGGTTTCAATTTTTTCAAATGAACGATTTGAAGACCTATTGATTCTAACAACTGATTGCAGAGTTGATCGTTCGGACCTTTCAATTCATAGATGTGGATCT